>CM053037.1:59540054-59657554 GCA_028564925.1 Lithobates sylvaticus | reverse complement strand
CACATATGTGCAAATTTCTCCGCATCCAATTTGCATGACAGGCGAGTGTGACCGGCTCTTAATGGGGTCGGTTCAAACATGTACGGGGTGGCCGCGGTCCGCATTCAAAAAGAGTCCTGTGTGTCTTTGGGTCTGATTCAGCTGCGAATTCAAACAAAAATTCGGACCAGATTCACGCCTGAACCGGTGACCAAGAACGCATCGAACCCCAGGCACAAAACCGTGGACACACATATGTGAGCCGGGCCTTAGCCCCCGTACACACGGTCAGACATTCCAACCACAAAATCTGTCTGATTTTTTCTGACGGACTTTGTCCGAAACTGGTGTTGCATTCACACGGTCGGACAAAGTTGTCGGAAAATCCGATCGCTCCGAACGTGCTGACGTTCGTTGCGTACTACGGAACTATGTAGAGGCTAGTAGCCAATAGCTTTGGTCTCGTAATTTGATCTGAGCATGCGTGGCACTTTGTCCATCGGAATTCCCTACACACGATCGGAAAAAGTCTGATCGGATTTTGTTGTCGGAAAATTTGAGATCCTACTCTCAAATTATTTCTGTCGGAAATTCCGACGGAAAAAGTCCGCTAGAGCCCACACACGATCATACTTTCCGACAACATAATCCGATCGGACTTTTTCCATCGGAATATCTGAACGTGTGTACTCGTAACCAAATTTTTTTCGTAGCTTTGAATAGGGTAGGGAAGTTTAGTACAGGTGTCAATTTTTAATTGCTGTATGTATCCTGAATCTTGGGGTTCACCATTGGCGTCTTGGTGACCATTATCACCAAAACAGAAAATGATGGGAAATCCACCCACCAAAACAAATGCAAGGGTAAATCTTCCAACTGGGAAAACTTTTAATGGGGACAACTGTGTCCGGTACAAGTGTTTCACTTCCTGTTGCTTCTCCAGGACAGGAGATGAAAGGAAATCTCCTCAACAGGACACATACAGCAAAAGTACCTAAACCCCCAAAAAAAGCTGTAGAACACCAGGCATACTTCCTTGTCTGGGAGCCACAGGTGCTATATAGCACCACCTACCAAAATAAATAGGTATCTGCTGGTATTTGCGCGCACACGCATACAGTAGGGGAAAGAAGTATTTGATCCCCTGCAGATTTTGTACGTTTGCCCACTTACAAAGAAATGAAGGGTCTATAATTTTTATCATACGTGTATTTTAAATGATAGACAGAATATCAACCAAAAATCATGAAAAAACACATGTTATAAATTAAGTTGCAGTCAAGTGAGTGAAATAAGTATTTGATCCCCAAGCAAAACATTACTTAGTACTTGGTGGAGAAAACCTTGTTGGCAAGCACTGAGGTAAGACGTTTCTTGTAGTTGGTGATCAGGTGTGCACACATCTCAGGAGGGATTTTGGTCCACTTTTTTTTTTTTTTACAGATCATCTCTAAATCCTTAAGGTTTCTTGGCTGTCGCTTGGCAACTCAAAGTTTCAGTTCCCTCCATACATTTTCTATAGGATAATGGTCTAGAGACTGACTAGGCCACTCCATGACCTTAATGTGTTTCTTCTTTAGCCACTCCTTTGTTGCCTTGGCAGTAGATTTTGGGTCATTGTCATGCTGGAAGACCCATCTTCAGTGTTCTGGTTGAGGGAAGAAGGTTCTCATCCATTCCATACCATTGGTCCCTCAATGTGGCAAAGTCGGCCTGTACCTTTAGCACAGAAACAGCCCAAAAGCATCATGTTTCCACCTTCGTGCTTGACTGTAGGGATGGTTCTCTTAGGCTTATAGTCAACATTTTTCTTCCTCCAAAAACGGTGAGTTGAGTTAATGCCAAAAACCTTAATTTTGGTCTCATCTGACCACATCACTTTCTCCCAATCCTTCTCGGACTCATTTAGATGTTCAATAGCATGACTTTACATGTACCCTCTTGAGAAAGGGGACTTGCCGCGTTTGGAGGAAGAAAAATGCAGACTATGACCCCAAGAACACCATCCCTACAGTCAAGCTAAAAAGGTACAGACTGACTGCCGCATTGAGGGGCCAATGGTTGAGGCAATGTATTGTAAAATCTTGGATGAGAACCTTCTTCCCTCAGCCAGAACACTGAAGATGGGTCGTGGATGGGTCTTTCAGCATGACAATGACCCAAAACATACCTCCAAGACAACAAAGCAGTGGCTCGAGAAGCACATTAAGGTCATGGAGAGGCCTAGCCAGTCTCCAGGCTTTAATCCTATAGAAAATGTATGGAGGGAGCTGAAACTTCGAGTTGCCAAGCGACAGCCAAGAAACCTTAAGGATTTACAGAAGATCTGTAAAGAATAGTGGACCAAAAGCCCTCCTGAGATGTCTGCAAACCTGGTCACTAACTACAAGAAACGTCTTACCTCTGTGCTTGCCAACAATGGTTTCTCCACCAAATACCAAGTCGTGTTTTGCTTGGGGATCAAATACTTATTTCACTAACTGAACTGCAACTTAAATTTATAGCATTTGTTTTATGTGTTTTTTTCTGGATTTTTGGTTGATATTCTGTCTATCATTTAAAATACACCTATGATCAAAAATTATAGACCCTTTATTTCTTTGTAAGTGGACAAACTTACAAAATCTGCAGGGGATCAAATACTTACTTCCCCCATTGTACACCGGCAGACCACGTACCTGAATGGGTTCGCCCTTACGCATTCAAATACTGGTGTATACCTGCGTAAAGCTACAGATTTTTTTGTGTGGCTCTACGAATGACCTGTTGCACCCAGGCAGGAAAATACACCTACATTTTACATTCTACAGCCCCAGGCGCCCAGGCCTAACGCAGAACCCAAGCACTGCAAGGTAAGAGAGCTAACCAGTAAATATTACTGTGCTGCCCAAATTTATAAATAGCTGTTGAACTCAGAATTTTTTTTGCCGGCACCACTGGCAGGTTAAAGGATATGGGAACCCTTTCATTGTAAAATAACCCATTTAGTTTAAAATAAAAATGCAAGGCAAAACATTTGTGCATGCGTGTGTAGGGTTCAATATTTATTAGGCCCACCCTTTGCAGCTATAACAGCTTCAACTCTTCTGGGAAGGCTGTGCACAAGGTTTAGGAGTGTGTCTATGGGAATGTTTGACCATTCTTCCAGAAGCACATTTGTGAGGTCAGGCACAGATGTTGGACCAGAAGGCCTGGCTCGCAGTCTCCGCTCTAATTCATCCCAAAGGTGTTCTATCGGGTTGAGGTCAGGCCTCTGTGAAGGCCAGTCAAGTTCCTCCACCCCAAACTCGCTCATCCATGTCTTTATAGACCTTGCTTTGTGTACTGGTCCAAATCATTTGGTGGAGGGGGGATTATGGTGTGGGGTTATTTTTCAGGGGTTGGGCTTGTCCCCTTAGTTCCAGTGAAGGGAACTCTTCAAGCGTCAGCATACCAAGACATTTTGGACAATTTCCTGCTCTCAACTCTGTGGGAACAGTTTAGCGATGGCCCCTTCGTGTTACCAGGCCATTCAAGTTCCTCCACCCCAAACTCGCTCATCCATGTCTTTATGGACCTTGCCTTTGTGCACTGCTTTGCTTGTGAGACTGCAAGCCAGGCATTCTCGTCCAACAATCAGTGCCTGACATCCCAAAATGCGCTTTTGGAGAATGGTCAAACATTCCCATAGACACACTCCTAAACCTTGTGGACAGCCTTCCCAGAAGAGTTTAAACTGTTATAGCTGCAATGGGTTGGCCAACTCAATATTGATCCCTACGGACCAAGACTGGGATGCCATTAAAGTTCATGTGCGTGTAAAGGCAGGCGTCACAATACTTTTAAATATATATATTTTTTATTTATTAACAAATTGATCATGCAACCTCTGTTCTCAGCTGCAGAGGGGGCTTAGAGAGCAGGGGGCGGAGAAACAGCAGGACACTGACCTTCTCAGTGAATGACTGTGCGGGGCGGCGTGTCAGCACAAGTCCTGGCCATTACAGGACAAGCACAGCCAGAAAACTGACTATGCTAGGATAGATATTCTCACATGTCTAGCATGGTCAGCTTGAAAAAGGAAAGCAGAGGGACTGGCAAGATCACCAGGTATTTCACACAAAGGAATAAATACAAAGAGAACACAATACTTTTAACATACAGTATCTCACAAAAGTGAGTACACCCCTTACATTTTTGTAAATATTTTATTATATCTTTTCTGTAAAGTAGTGAGTATACAGCTTGTAGGTGTGACACCTGTACAACAGGCACATATATTAGAATATGAACTATTTGGGTTAACATATTATTTAATAACAGCACCTTTTGAGTGTTATGATGCTTCATTATCTCTGGTTGGTACAATTGCCATTAAATTGAAAAAAAAGACAGCTATATGTTATTGCATAGGGTCAGGTTCACTTTAGAGCAAAGCCCCTTGATAAAACAAATCAATGTAGGCTTACTTTTATGGCACTGAATCTAAAAATGTCAGCATGCAGCCTCGAGCTCTTTCAAATGGCACAAAGGTTTTCAAGATGCTCCAAACCTTAGGGATCTATGTATAACATATTTGCTTTGTGAAGGTCTTGGCATACGTGCTTAAGACACAAATAAAACCTAAGAAGTAATATGTGTGAAATGTCAATTTTTTTTGCCTTTCGCAAGGTTAAATGTAATATTCCCCAACATTCGATCCCAAGAGAAAAAACTGCCCTAAGAACATTCGACCAGAAGAGTTAAATAACATCCAACCAATAGAGAAAATAGCCTAATACTATTGGCCTAGAACACTTGACCAGAATAGGAAATAATAGACAAAAGGAGTAGGAACGGTGTAAAAAACTAATAATTATACGTTATAGCATCTACAAACTATGGGATATTCTTTTTTTTACTACCCTGTTTCCCCGAAAATAAGACCTATCGTGATTGTCGGTGATGGCTGCAATAAAAGCCCTACCCTGTTTCCCCGAAAATAAGCCCTACCCTGAAAATAAGACCTACAAGGACTTAAACTAGGGCTTACATGGGAGGGGTAGAGCTTATATTGCAGCCATCACCGACAATCACGCTAGGTCTTATTTTCGGGGAAACATGGTAATAATGGCAGCGATCAGTGACTTATAGCAGGACTGCGATATTGCAGTGGACATTTTGACACTGACAGACACTTTTGACAGTTTTTGGGGACCAGTGACAAAAATACAGTGATCAGTGTGTCCAATCACAGCAGGAGCGGATCGCCAGTGGCGTGCGCACCCCAAACCCAGAACTGTCAGGTCATGTACCAATACGTGAAACACGCAGAGCTGCCGCCCCACCGCAGTAAGTGTACATGGGGCGGTCGGGAACCAGTTAATTGAAGTCGCCTCCAAGTCAGATCCCTCATCTATATTAATGTGATTTGGATCCAACCAGTGGCGACCCATCAATTAGGGGCGCACAGGCGCTGCCCCCCCCCATCCATGCGTCTGGCCCCTAATCTACATGCAGGATGCCAGAAGCATGAATTCCAATGAGGGGGGGGGGGTGGTTTTGACGCACATGATTAGAGTCATATGCTCTAATAGGCTTCAAAAAAGGGTGGAGTGTGCACTGCACTCCAAGCCCACCCAGTTGTGTGACAATACCAAATGAATATTCGCTATTTTCACACTGATCCTCCTCCCAGCCAATCAGGAAGCGGACCAGTCACCAGATTGGTGGAAAGGACAGGTGATCCTATTGGATGGAAAAACAAGGAGAAGAAATTGCGCTAAGGAATGAAAATACAAGTGTGGGGGACCTGTGGGTAAGCAGCAACTATACTGTATAACTATACAGGGTACTAAACAATGGGAAAACGAAAAGCTGCGCTAAACCAATAAAACATCAAAAATTTCATGGAGGACGTTCTGAGCATCCAACTGAACATCCAATCGCGCCCGCCACTCTATATGACATGATCCTATTGGATGCCTAGAAGGAGGAGGAGGGGAGAAGACATATGGTGGAAGCCACCGTGCAACAGAACAAAAACTCTTGCGCATAAATGTGTTAGCCGGACAGTTCAAGGTTCAGGATGAATGGTAGCTTTTGGCTTTGCTGCCCTCAAGGATAGGGATATCCTAGCGATCAAACAAGAAAACAGAAAAGAGGGTGCACCGGCCTTGTGCATTATTCTTTAACAGGTTTATTTAAAAGAACACATAATAAAACTACTCACAAAGGTAGATGAAAATCACGCTTAAGATAGTCTTTGACTTGTGACACTCTGTGCACTGGTAGCAGTCTCCAGATCCTACGAAGAGGACGTACAAAGCGCTGCTGGCTGACGCGTTTCAAAGGTTACACCTTCTTCAGAGCCTAACCAAGCCACTGTGCTGTAGAGGAGGAGGCGACGTCGCCCGTAGGAGCGCTGCCCGCTCATAACCGGGTGCTGGATGATGGACCGACCGCGGTTGGGGGGGGGGGTTAGGGTGTGTTTGGGGGATGTGTTTGTTGTGCCGCCAGCCGCCCAGGGGGGGGGGGGGTAATTGTTTGCCACCCCCCAAAAAAACATCATCTTTCAGTACCTTAATAAGACAAAGTTGCATCAAAGTAGTTCTCAAGTCGCATCAAATAGCCTGGCAAAGTTGCGACTTGCAGGTCGCGGTAATGTGTAGGGTCAGCTAGGGTGACGCAGGGCAGGTCAGTTAGTTGTTTTGTATCCCAGGAATGAACTCAATTTCACACTAGATCAGAAAGGGAACCTGAGTCAGATTTATTCAGTAAATTGTTGAGTAACTCCAAAGGCTCTTACGAAATTGCAGCTGACCTGTAGATGTAAATGCTCATAACATATTGCAAAACCTGTACTGCAAAATATTCTTTTTTTTTTTTTTTTTTTAAAGTGACATCAGTAGAGCAATGCATTGTTCTTTTTTTATTCACGCCACTTAACTAAAAAAAAGGATTCCCAACAGCAGCAATATCATCACCTGAGTTATTATCTCACCTATGCAGATTGATGGCTGACGAGTCCCCACTTGTCACATGCCCTGGGACTAAAAGGGAATTTCAAGGTCTAAGACGTATATATTTTTATTGCTTTTTCTTTTATGTGGCATGACATTTGTTTGCATTAAAATAAAGAAGAAATACAGTCAATATAATTATTAACTAGCAAACTTAGGGCCGGTCCACACCATGAATCGCACAGGAATGTGCTGTGATTCACATGCAATCTAGGTGCAGTGCGAGTTCAGCCCATTCATTTGAATAGGCTGAAATCAAGCCAGACCGCACAAAAAGTACAGCATGAACTGCTTTATAAAACACACAACAAACAACATTGCATGGGACTACTGTATTTTGAATGCAGTGCGAGTGCCACTCCTGTGATCCATAGGAGAAGTCCAGCCAAACCAGCTTTGGCTGGACTTCTCCTTTAAGCGCAATTTAATCCCATTAAAATAAATGGGCTGATGTCAGAGTGCACCAGGATGGCACAGGAACGCACGGGCTCCATCCTCACTAGATTTGACTAACAGCAGCAGGATTCTAATGCGGCGTACACACGGTCGGAATTTCCGATGGAAACAGTCCGATGGGAGCTTGTCAACGGATTTTCCGACCGTGTGTATGCCCATCGGTCTTTTTCTGTCGGAATTTCCGACGGACTTTGGATTGAGAACCTGTTCTCAATTTTTCAGACGGAAAACCTTTCTATCGGATTTTCCGATCGTGTGTATGCAATTCCGACACGTAAAATTCCGACGCATTCTCGGAAACAATTTGACGCATGCTTGGAAGCATTAAACTTCCCTTCTATAGTGCTGTCGAATGTGTTTTATGCCGCTGTGTTACAGACCGTCGGAATTTGGTGTGACCGTGTGTAGGCAGGACAGTTTGAGCGAAATTCCGTCGGAATTCTGACGGGAAAACCATCAGAGCTTTTTCCGACGAGAATTACGACCGTGTGTACGCGGCATAAGGATTCCATTGCTCTCAGTGAAGCTTGTGAGGAAAGGAAGAGGGGAGAGATGAGCTGCGGCCTCAGGGCACAGCATCGAATTGTAAATTCCACAACATATCCTGTTCACTGCCTTCCAGATGCATCATGGGAGGTTGTTGTCATTAGGCTTTCTCCCCCACAAGTTTTCCAGCTCTTTGTCTGCAGTGCAAAAAAAAAAAATCAAAAAAATGCAGAGGTGATCAAATACCACTAAAATAAATCTTTATTTGTGGGGAAAAAAGGACATACATTTTGCTAGTGTACAGTGTCGCATGACCGGGCAATGGTCAGTTAAAGTAATGCAGTGATGGATCTCAAAAATTGGCCTGGTCATGAAGGTGGGTAAATCTTTTGCAGGTCAAGTGGTTAAAGCAGAGCTCAACTCCCGAAAAAAGGAGTCAAATCTGTTTAAACATACCGTTACACGCAAAATTTTTATTTTTACATTTATTTTATATTAAATTTATTTATTTTATATTTATTTTTTTCTTTGGCTTTGCTTACGGCTGCCATTCTGTCCTACCTCACTTTGACCTGTGTGTGTACCGCTCAGGCTCGGTGGTGAGGGGATATGTAAATCAATGCTTCCGCAGCTGCTGCTAGAGTGCTCACAGGGGATGGAGCCAGTCCTGGTTCCTGTAAAGCTTCTAAGAACAATGGGGTAACCCCTAAAGTTGCACATCTAGATGTCCTGGAGTGGTGAATAGAGTGGCAACCTCAGCCTGGACTCCAACTAGGCCACACCCCCAACATGTTTAACTCCGCCCCCAAGAAGCTCAGTCATGGCCATGGAAGCGTGGCCTGGTTGGAGTCCAGGCTGAGGTTGCCACTCTATTCACCACTCCAGGACATCTAGATGTGAGACTTTAGGGGTCACCCCCATTGTTCTTAGAAGCCATTCTTGCCTAAGCCAGAGTGACATGTACCTGGTTCTTCAACCTCCAGAGATAGTTACATCACCTCTCGCAGGAGGTCACAGAGAGGTCAGCGAGGCGCCAGATAACGAGTCTGGCGCGTCATCAGTAGCTCACTTACCACAGTTTTTCACGCGGCTTGTGGTGTTGTGGTTCATGGTTCATTATGTTTTCCTTCACAGTTTGTTCACCATTGTTCTTCATTGATTATGATCACTGTTAGTTCACCTCTCACTTGGCACCCCTCACCTATTCATTCAACCTTGGTTCAACTGTCATCACTCCCCTGGATTTTTTCACCCCCTTCCCCCATTTTTCCCGCCAAATTTTTCTTCGCCCCCTTTTTTCCCTACTTCACATGCTCCATGGCTTACCCATTCCATGCAATTTATATCATCCAGAGTCCAGGCTGTTGAATTTTAGTCTCCCCCGGACGCCGTGGGAGACCCCCTACTGGTGACGCCCTGTGCCTTGTGTATGCTGGGAATCGTGTAAGCGGTCCTCTATCTGTCCCCATATAACAGCTGTATATTGTTCAAATTTATATATTGCTTGAAACATTGTTCTCTCCTGTATGTGATTAAATGCATTGTTTTTGATCATGTTCTAATTAAATTGCAGGTGTTTTCCTGATGAAGCGGCTCAGTCCACGAAACTAGTAGAAACACTGTCCGTGACCAACTATCCCATTGTGATCTTCCCCATCAGGGGAGTATTATCTTGGTGATACACATGAACCGTCGCCTATTTTTTATTCATCATTGATATCTTGTCATGTATTGTGCATCAATAATTTTTTGTATATCTTTTTACATGATTGTTTCTATACCTGAGCTTACCGTTAAGGTATTGTACCGAGATAGTCCAATCGCCCCCTAGCTTTCTGGTAAGTACCTGGCTGGGGACCAGGCTCCCAATCTCTTTAAAAAAAATTCTGGATGATGGTACAACTTTAAATTTACTTTATTTATGAATACTGTTTGTAGAGGCCATTCAAAATTTTTCAGCCTTCAGGGATAGTTACATCACCTCTCGCAGGAGGTTACAGGATTGGGCACAGAGTGGTCAGCGAGGCGCCAGATAATGAGTCTGGTGCATCATCGGTAGCTGGCTGCCTATACCCGAAAGAGGCAGCCAGCTGAAGAGAACCGAGATGGTGGTAAGGAACCCAGTGTAAGTTCCCCAACAGCGGGCACCAATGGGGCAACATCCAGTGGTTTCCTGCAGTTAGGGACAAATGTCTACTCCTAGACACATCTGTGTGCGTCCAGGTTCCAACATCTTTCCCCAACCGCAGGTGACTGCTGGATGTAAGGCTACATGCGAAGATCAGTGAAGCTGCTGCTCCTATCAGTCTTGTATAGCCTTAGCAGCTGCACCAATCCTTTACCACCTGTCAGCCTAGTTGCAGCAATACCAAGTCTTTTGCCACTGTTCATGCTTGTTCCTCTAGATCAGGGTTTCTCAACCAGGGTTCCATGGAACCCTTGGGTTCCTCCAGAGGTTGCTAGGGGTTCCTTGAGCAATGAGCAATTTCTGCCTCTCAGTTAAGTTTCCACTGACACCATTGATATTTTTAGCTATCTGTAACGGGGTAATTCTTCCCAATGACCACATGTGTAAGGAGCATTCCTCCCACTAATGTATAATGAGTTGTAGATAGTCATTTTTTGCAAGGGTTTCCTGAGATTGAAAAGTTATTTTAAGGGTTCCTCTGTCATGAAAAGGTTGAGAAACCCTGCTCTAGAGTCTATGTGAATGAAGCTTAAAGGTATGTTTTAGTCCAACGTGTAAAGGTTGCAATTACACGGACTCAGGTGACACAACCTACCAGCTGAGTGTTTCAATTTTCCATCCTAGTATCCAAAACTACACTTGCCTGGCCGACCAGCTGGCTCCCTACAGCTGCCAGCAGGCTTTGGAGTGGCTGTGAATCAGAGGCTGGGGTTAGTTCTGTGGTTCTAGCACCACCCTCTATTTTAGCCCGTTACTATGTTTTCTGCACACCCTGATGAACAAGAGATAAAAAGCACAATAAAAATCTTGATGAACCTGGCAGTAATGGACTAGATAACATGCAAAGGGAATCAGCAACACTGGTACTTGTTACAGCCTAGGTTTCCATGCATCGCTGGATAAACCCACTGTCCAACTATCGCATACTAGTTTGAAGGCAAAGCATACTACGCAGCACAGTGAATCCCTTGCAGTTTACCAATTGCATCACTGTACCTCAGCATTCGCACAGCTGTCACAATTAATCCCCAAAATGTGTATTTCCATAACCGTCAGCTCCATCTAGTGGCCATAGTGCAGTATTTTCTTGAAATACAGCAAATCGGGAAAATACTGCAATATGGCCACTAGATGCAGCTGACGATCATAAAAAATACAGATGTTAGACACACTACGGGGATTATTTATGACAGCTGTGTGAAATCTGTGGCATCTGCAAATTATTTTAATAAATTGACCAATTAGTGCGCATGTGAGTGCCATTCGAAATAAACAGTACCACAATGCAACACACGTGCTACAGTATTGTACGGTAAAAGAGACCTGTTTTATATGATGTCCTCACCACCAAAAACTGAGGCAGTTTTTCTAAAAAAAAACTTTAATACGTTCATGATGTGGATACCGTATATACTCGAGTATAAGCCGAGTTTTTCAGTCCATTTTATTGTGCTGAAAGTGCCCCCCTCGGCTTATACTTGAGTCAAGCACTTTTCTGCAGCAGAAAATTAAATTTTCCGACCCGACTTTGGGGCCCCGTATCTCGGGGCCTCTTGGTTCTAGGAACCCCAAATTTGGTGTGCAAACCCAGTGGAACCAACACTACAACATATGGTGTTCCTAGCACTAAGTGGCCCCGAGATACGGGGCCCCAAAGTGGGGTTCCTAGCACTTTGGGGCCCCGTATCTCGGGCCACTTGGTAATAGGAACCCCTATCGACTGAGTTTGCATACCAAATTTGGGGTTCCTAGCACCGGGGGCCCCAAAGTCGGTTCAGAAAATGTCATTTTCTGCAGCAGAAAAGTGCTTGACATTTTCCGAACCGACTTTGGGGTCCCGTATCTCGGGACACTTGGTAATAGGAACCCCTATCGACTGAGTTCGCATACCAAATTTGGGGTTCCTAGCACCAAGTGGCCCCAAGATACGGGACCGAAAAGTCTGTCAACTGTGTCCATCTGAAGCAATGTTTTTTCAGGACCCTTTGGGTCCAGAGACCCCAAATTTTAGCTGCAGATAGGGGGCATCTATGGACCCTTAACTACCAAGTTTGAAGTTTGGGGGACCTATGGCTGCAAATGGGCCCAGTGAGGCTGCAAATGGGCATTGTTGACCCTCTTTTGCACTTACAGTAGCTGCGCATTTCTCACCCTAGGCTTATACTGGAGTTTTTCCATTTCATGTGGTAAAATTAGGTGCCTCGGGTTATATTCGGGTCGGCCTATACGCGAGTATATACAGTAAACGCTTGTTCACAGAACGGCAGCCTTCAAAAGTTTACGAGGCAGGGGCACTTTAAGATATTTAAATGTCCTAGTTTAGCTCCAAAAGAAACAGACGAAACACAAAACCAAACCATGATGAAATAATGAAGCAAACATCTTTCTTATAGAAACAGGTCTATTACACCATCACGGGTTTCAGCACCAACAAATCTAAAATCGTCTAATGTAAAGTTTCCTAAACTTTGGTCAGAGAAGCAACATCCATCAAAAATTTTGCAAAATTCTGGGTACAGCTTGTACTCTATAAAGTTACAAAATACGGGGGGTTTAGCTTAAATAGCTACGGGTACGTGGAACATTGGCCTAGCCTTCTGTTCTCCCCTGCCCTATAGTGGTACAAACAGGGCCAAATGGGCAAACAATGCCAAAAGGACCCCAAAGATACCCAATATCAGGGGGCACTCTACCTGAAGGCAAAACCTCTCTTTTTTTTTGCCCTCAGCACTTCAAGTCACCATGAGGCCTCCAAGATAGCACTGGATCCAACCATACCAGCCCCGCGATTTGGACAACCAGCCACAGACAGCAAGCCCCTCTGCCTTGCCTAGATCAGGGACACATTCTACCTCTTTTGGTCCTCCTCCCTCGCCAAGGTTTAACTTAAACCTTACACTTGCCTCCTCCACATCTACAAAAGGAAGCTTCCTGGAGTTCTTCGGTAATAAAGTGCTTTATTAGAAAGTTGGTGATAGGTAGTGATGTAGGCTTTCATAGAAACACTGCAACTCCCCCAAGCTCTAAATGATTTTCTCAGCACACAGCTGTGTGAGAGCTATTTTCACTATCATCAATCTAGTGCTGAAACTCAATTCTCTGTCCGCTGCTCACATTTCAGCCCGCGCTCTCTCCGTATCCTGCAGATCTCATCTGTACCTGGAACTCAACCTAAAACTGATCTAAAATCTTTCCTTTCAGGCTTCCCGAATTCTTCCTTTTCGTCATCCTCGCCAACATCTTGCCTTCGACCTCCTCTCTGTTCAAGGAAATTCTCCAGTCTTATATTAAAAGCTTGTAATTGTTTTACATTGGGATAATGTTAAAATTGCTAAAAATGTTACCACCTTTTTTATTATGGAGAAAATACATAGTATATTGTTTAACTTTTGACAGACTGGTTCTGTGGGCATCTAAATATACGAGGACATGGGAAGCTTGTGGAAGAAGATTATTTTCCTGGTTCAGGCCTGCTCAGCTACGACACAAAGAGCATAAAAGAAGTTAAATTCATCAATTTATATTAAATTATAAATAGTTTAAAGTGGAAGTAAACCCCCCTATCGTTTTCAGCCAAGGAACCCGCCATCTTTGCCTCTGTTTAATCTTCAACTGCCACGGTGCTGCACAAGTGATCCTTTATGACACCAGCCATTGGATGGTTTGACTGTTTGGTTGAGAGCACAGCCAATGTGCAGTTAGCATTCCCGGCATGCCTTTTTTTTTAAACTGTTAAATCGATGGGTTTACTTACGCTTTAAGAACACAAACTACAATGCCAAATAAAAAGAAGGATAACACAACAAGCCAACCACAAACCCATATTCCCTATATACACGTGTTCCTCCTCTCACACAGTCCTCCACTCAGGTTATCACCAAGATGATACAGGTCAAGATACTTCCCCATAATAGGTCACTTAAACCTTCATGAAAGATAAAAAGTCATTGCCCACCTTTCCTACCCCTTTTCTTTCCAGCACAGCACACCAAGCCAACCATAAACCCACATTTCCTATAAACACGTGTACTGTCTCGCACACGGTCCTCCAATAAGGTTATCATCAAGATGATATAGGTTAGGATATGTCCCCATGATAGATCACTTCAACCTTCATAAAAAGTTATAAACAAGTCATTGCCCACCTTGCCTACATTTGGTTTGCAGCACAAATCCCATAGCCAACCATAAAACCACATTCTCTATACACAGGTGCACCATCTCACACATAGTCCTCCACTCAGGTTATCACTATAGTAGGTCACCTAAACCTTTATAAAAGAAAAAGGTTATTGCCTACCTAACCTACCTGTTTCCTCTCCAGAACCCCAAACAAACCAAACCCACATGCCTTATACACACACACACACACGTGCTTCTCCTCACATAATTTTCCCTATATACATGAGCTCCTTCTCACACACAGTCCTCCAACTGGGTTTCCAGTAAAATTATATTGGTTAATATACTTCTCTTTAGTAGGCCCCTAAAACCTTAAGAAAAAATTAAAAATGATTGCCCACCTTCCCTACCAGTTTCCTCTTTAGAACAGAACACCAAGCCAACCATAAATCCAAATTCCCTATACTGGCGCCTCCTCACACACAGTATTCCATCCAGGCTCCCATTTAGACAATATAGATTATGATGCTTCCCTATAATAGGTCCCTAAAACATAAAGAAATTGTAAAAAGTCATTGCCCACCTTCCCTATCGGTTTCCTTTCTTAAACAGAACATCAAGCCAACCATGAATCCATATTCCCTATACACGAGCTCCTCCTCACACACAGTATTCCACCCAGGTTACCATTAAGACGATATAGATAATGACTCTTGCCTATAACAGGTCCCTAAAAATTTTTGGGGGGCGTAAACAAACTGA
Organism: Lithobates sylvaticus; assembly: GCA_028564925.1. Lineage (NCBI taxonomy): Eukaryota > Metazoa > Chordata > Amphibia > Anura > Ranidae > Lithobates > Lithobates sylvaticus. Next base: position 59,642,581 of record CM053037.1, on the reverse strand, counting down.
AAAATACTGACCCCCCCCCCCCCCCAAGTGCAGCCTCACTGTACCATCAATTGCAGCCATTTGTGCCCCAGCAAAAAAACTGAAAAATACTGCCCCATCATACGCGCCCACTTGTGCCCCATCATACGCGCCCACTTGTGCCCCATCATACGCGCCCACTTGTGCCCCATCACACACAGCCACATGTGGCCAATCTCACGCAGCCACTTGTGCCCCATCATATGCAGCCACTTGTGCCCCATCATATGCAGCCACTTGTGCCCCATCATACGCAGCCACTTGTGCCCCATCATACGCAGCCACTTGTGCCCCATCATACGCAGCCACTTGTGCCCCATCATATGCAGCCACTTGTGACCCATCATACGCAACCACTTGTGACCCATCCAGTGCCGGGACAAGGTCACATAGAGCCCAGGGCGAACATGCCAAACTGCGCCCCCCCTCCCCCAAAAAGTATGAACATTATGTGCCAGCAAACCCCACCCAACAAAAGTAAAATTGGGCACTAATCTGCATTATTATCTTCTAAGCATAAGTGCCCCCTCCTCCCAGTACAAAATGCACCCCCCTTGCTGAAACCCTTCCTTGAGGCACAAATCTCCGCACCCTCCACCCCCCAAATCCCCCCAGTACAAATACCCCCCCCCCCCCAAAAAAAAATTAAAGAAAAAAAATCACCCTTCACCCTCCTAGCACCCCCCAATCACCCTTCCCCCTCTACCATATCACCTCTTCTAGCACAAACCCCCAAATCGACCCTCCTAGCACAAATCCCTTCTCCTATGCCCCACCCAATACAAATACCCCTGTATCACCACCCCTAGCACACACACACACACAAAATTTCCTTTCCTAGGACAATTCTTACCATTTGCTGCCTCCCAAATTTTTATAACCAACACACATCCCCTCCCCCCTCAATCTCCTCACGGTGCCCCCCACTCCATTTGTTACCGCAGTGCCCAGGGCAGCCGCCCCTCCTGCCCACCCCTTGTCCCGGCCCTGGACCCATCATACGCAGCCACTTGTGACCCATCATACGCAGACACTTGTGCCCCGTCATACGCAGACACTTGTGCCCCGTCATACGCAGACACTTGTGCCCCGTCATACGCAGCCACTTGTGACCCATCATACGCAGCCACTTGTGACCCATCATACGCAGCCACTTGTGACCCATCATACGCAGCCACTTGTGACCATCATACGCAGCCACTTGTGACCCATCATACGCAGCCACTTGTGACCCATCATACGCAGCCACTTGTGACCCATCATACGCAGCCACTTGTGCCCCCATCATACGCAGCCACTTGTGCCCCCATCATACGCAGCCACTTGTGCCCCCATCATACGCAGCCACTTGTGCCCCCATCATACGCAGCCACTTGTGCCCCATCATACGCAGCCACTTGTGCCCCCATCATACGCAGCCACTTGTGCCCCCATCATACGCAGCCACTTGTGACCCATCATACGCAGCCACTTGTGACCCATCATACGCAGCCACTTGTGACCCATCATACGCAGCCACTTGTGCCCCATCATACGCAGCCACTTGTGACCCATCATACGCAGCCACTTGTGACCCATCATACGCAGCCACTTGTGACCCATCATACGCAGCCACTTGTGCCCCATCATATGCAGCCACTTGTGACCCATCATACGCAGCCACTAAACCCTCATAAAAAGGTTACTAAAACCTTCAAAAAATATAAAAAGTCATCACCCACCTTCCCTACCTCTTCTCCTTGCAGCACAGAACACCGAAGCTCCCAATTAAACTGTTCTATCTATTTTTCAAATAAAATGCGCTCCTGATTGTCTTTCTGCTAAACTATAGGAACAATATCCTTCACTATAATGATAATACATACTGCGAGTCCAACAAAATGCTGAAAGTGACTATTTTATTTCATAAACAATGTATAATTCCGGCAGTAACTGGCACTTATACTGCGCTGGAAAAGCTTTAATGTTGCTTAACAAGACTGTAATAATTATGGAAATGGCTAAATGTTCTTTACGGGGCATCCATATTGCTTTGCTGTATTTGACATTAGTAATTAGGGGGATTTTAAAATTTTCCTCAGTGCAGTGGTAAATTAGATCAGCTGATTCACCCCTACACTGAAAAAAACACAATGCGTGGATATATAACAGCATTAGGGGAAAAAGTGCATTGAAAATAGCAACCAAAGGGTTTGTTTTATGCTCTAATTCACACTTGAATAAATGATCCCTGAAATCTGTTGGATTAACAGCTCATTAAATTTGGTGCATTTGCGTTGCAATTCAGTTTTTCAAGGCATTTGTGAGCTACGCTGTCATGCGTTGTCTTAGGTTCAGTTCACACCATAGCAGTGGTCATGTCGCATGTAGGAGAGTCCATTCCTTTCAATGGGCTGCCCGTCGTGCGAGAAATGTGTAAAAAGAAATCTCTTACCCTCTTACAAAAACGAGTCGCCATGAGCCACATGGTGCTGCGGCACGGTGAGGTTTGTTGTGTGCGAAAACACGCACGTTGGCAGGTGCATGGAGGTGCCATTAACAGTTAATGGCACCACTGCGCATTTGCTAAAAGGGCAGCGTATTGGCAAAGTGTACATATGTGGAATGTCACTTCCATTGGCCAATCAATCCATGGAAAAAAATAAAATAAAATAAATATATATTTTTTCATTTTGAAAGCGCCTCATCCCCCAGTGCTTGTGCATCAATGCAAATGGTCCCGCAGGTCCCACACGCATATGTAAACCGCGATCACACCACACATGCGAGATATTGCCGTGAACATCAGAATAACAGCAATAATTCTACCACCAGACCTTCTGTGCAACTCCAAACCAGTGACCTGGCCTTTAAAGCATCACCTATGGATAATTTTACATACATAATTTGTTGGCATTCCATGGGTTTGCCCAATTGGGTATTATATTATATGTGTTTGTTATTCACTAAAATTCATTCAAGTATATTTTTTCCTGAAAATTTGCTTTTGATAAACCGCTGCGCAAATATTGTGAGACAACCATTTTATTCTCCAAGGCCTCTGCTTAAAAAATATATGTTGGGTGTTCTAAGTAAAATAAAATAAAAAGACAGACAGAAAAATAGCAGAATTGGCCTGGACTGGAGGTAGTTAAAAAAAACATACACACACAATATTCTCCTCACTGTCACTATTGCAGGATATCCCCAATAGTTTAACCACTTGCTGACCGCGCTATAGCCAAATACAGTGCGGACGGCTAGTTCTGGGAAGCCATCATATGAGGCCTCCCGTGATCGCGGGGGGCGCACTGCTGATCAACGATTAGGGTAAAGAGCCAATGAGCAGCTCTTTACCATGTGATCAGCTGTGTCCAATCACAGCTGATCACGGATGTAAATAGAAGTCGGTTATCGGCACTCCTTTCCTCATGCTGACAGCATGAGGAGAGGAGAAGAGAGCATATAACTGGCTTCTCTAAAAGGGACATGTACACTGATAATCAGGGTACTGATTATCAGTGTCCTGATTATGAGTGCTGTCCCAACAGTGCTGCCAATCTGTGCCCATCAGTGCCTCCTCATCAGTGATGCCCATCAGTGCCACCTAGCAGTGCTGCCTTATCAGTGCCGCCTCATCAATGACCACCAGTGCAGCCTATCAGTGATGCCTCATCAGTGACGCCTATCAATGCCTACCAATGTCTCCACATCAGTGCGGCCCATCAGTGCCACCTATCATTGCCACCTTATCAGTATTCATCAGTGCCGCCTCATCAAAGCCCACCAGTGCAGCCTATCAGTGCCGCCTCATCAGTACAGCCTATCAATGCCCATCAGTGCAGGAAAAATGTACCTGATGGCAAAATTTTATAACAAACTATGACATTAAAAACCCCAGTGGTGATTAAATACCACCAAAAGAAAGCTCTATTTGTGTGAAAAAAATAATAAAACTTTTGTTTGGGTATAGTGCTGCTGCATGACTGCGCAATTGTCATTCAAAGTGTGACAGCGTTGAAGGCTGAAAATTGGCCTGGGCAGGGAGGGATCAAAAGTGCCTAGCAGGCAAGTGGTTAATCATTCAAATGTTGACTTTAAAAGAAATGAACAGAGAGCGCTTTCTGACTTTAGCACAGTTGCAAAGTTTCCTGCACAACACTGGCAGTTCACCGACTGCTTTTACAAGCAAAGTGTGATTTATGGAGAGATCACATGTAATTTGTAAGGCCCATTTAGGTTTCTGCCATCAAAACAGCGATACAAATCTTTGACAAGTAGATTTGCCTTTTTTTTTTATCCATCCAAGCAAAATGTTGTTAAAGAGAAAATAAAAAAAATATAGAGAAAAATAAATGCATGTACTTTCCATATAACAGCAGCCTGGCAAGGCATGGGTTAAATATTTAGACCTCAAGAGACTTGTTATGGTAGCGGCAAGGAATGCCACAAGGAAAACATGATTTTTCAATTATCACTTGACCAACTTCACACCCAGACATCAAAATGTCTTTTAGGAGTTCTCAGCTAAGATGGGATTCTCAAGGTCAGTGAAGTAAATGTTCTTCATACGTCATTGCGTCTTTTACCACCAGAGGTATGTGTAAATGCCCACATATTAGAGGCCGTGAAAAGTACTGCTCCCGATAGCTGCGTATTAGGAGGAGGTGAGAAATAAGGAGGCCGATTTCAGGAGGCTGTGAAAGATACGTACGTGTCCTTAAAGTGGAATTAAAGGAGGTACCAAAATGCCACTGTTATTCACTGCGAGCATGTTGTTTATTGCAGATACGGACCTACCTGCTCACATCGATCCCCGGAATGTAAACTGAGCTGCACATGCACAGCCAGGCTTACAATGGCCAACCCAATCCCTGTAGGCTGCAATGACTATCTCCTGCGCATACGAAGGAGTGACGTCACCCTACAACGGGCAATGAAGATGACCACAAACTGGCACACAGAAGATGATGGTGGTGAGGGATGGTGACCATTAGAGGAAAGGGGAGTATTCCTCCCTTTCGTCCAACTTTAAAACCATTAACTATTCTTAATAACGTTCCCTTCCCATTCCTATTACCTAGATTGCCTACTTTGTGTAAAAAAGATCACTAAACTTACCTTTTTTTAGTCGGGGTTGGTCACGTGATCTTCAGTTCTGGCTCCCATGTAATGGAGCGCTCAATAATTGAATTATAAAAGGTAAAAAAACTGCGCTAATCACATAAAGATTATAAAAAGACACCCGTGACGACAGGTATATATAAATGTGCACCACCACCTATTAGAGGGCCTCCTTACCAGATGCCAGAGGAAATACACACACACAAAAACAGAAGATCCTTTCCAAAGGATTTCCCAATCAGTTCAAAGTGGTGAAATTTATCCGTGTGATCTATAAGAACTTATCCTATGAAGTGCCTCCTTACCAACAAGGAAATCATAAACAGCAAGCATGCACTTTCACCGGTTAGGCTGTCTCCTTACCACAGTCCCAGATTATGGAGGCTTATACTGCGAGCAGAGGAGAGCAAGTAATCCTCCACGGCCTGGAGTGTGCCGGTTGTAGACACGGAACTTTTAGCCAGTACCCAGGGGAAAAAGCATACAGACCATGGCGTAATAACGTACTAAAAGGTTTATTAGATAAAAAAGGTTTGCACTTACAAACTAGAAGAGTTAAAACAGCAGAGTTTTAAAATCGTAGAGCCGGCCGGCTACAAACACATAGACGCTCCCGTCCTATTCCGCGTGGTGACGTCAGCAGGATTACTTGCTCTCCTCTGCTCGCAGTATAAGCTTCCATAATCTGGGACTGTGGTAAGGAGACAGCCTAACCGGTGAAAGTGCATGCTTGCTGTTTGTGTTTTCCTTGTTGGTAAGGAGGCACTTCATAGGATAAGTTCTTATAGATCACACGGATAAATTTCACCACTTTGAACTGATTGGGAAATCCTTTGGAAAGGATCTTCTGTTTTTGTGTGTGTGTATTTCCTCTGGCATCTGGTAAGGAGGCCCTCTAATAGGTGGTGGTGCACATTTATATATACCTGTCGTCACGGGTGTCTTTTTATAATCTGGCACATGATCTATTCAAATAGTCTCTTTGTGACACATTCCCTGCAAAGTATGTAGCAGTATTATGCTATGGTATATATTTTTTGTTTTTTCGGCACTGTGTAACCATACCTTGTGAGCACCATACTTTGGAGGAGGCGATTACTACACTACAATCCTTGCTGTGCTTTCCCCTATAAACAACTTGGATCATCAACCCAGGCTGGGTTAAAGCCACATGCAAACTTTTGGCTTACATCTGGTAAGCATGCTTATCCATAGGAGCAAGGTTCAATATTGCTGAAATATTTTCTCTGAAAAATATTTCCATTGGAGGATATTATCTTCATTAAAAGAAGTTGTTTTTAGGACTGTTTTACACTTCCTATCTTCATTTGGACTTTAAGAGCGCGATTTTTTCTCTACAATAATTGAATTATACTTTAAAGACTAAAGCCAAGCCATCATGACATTTTATTACCAAGAAGATGTATTTACGTCACTGGTATACATATAGTATGTTATAATATGTCTAAAACTTTCAAATGGCAAACTAGTCTGGTCCAACCTACTTAATTCTTACCAGAATGAAGTACCGTATATACGCGAGTATAAGCAGACCCGAATATAAGCCGAGGCACCTAATTTTACCCACAAAAAACTGGGAAAACGTATTGACTCGAGTATAAACCTAGGGTGAGAAATGCGCAGCTACTGTAAGTGGAAAAGAGGGTCAACAATGCCCATTTGCAGCCTCACTGTGCCCATTTGCCTGCCTCACTGTGCCCATTTGCAGCCATAGGTCCCCCGGACTTCAAACTTGGTAGTTAAGGGTTCCTACATGCCCCCTAGCTGCAGCCAAATTTGGGGTCTCTGGACCCAAAGAGTCCCGAAATGACATTGCTGCAGATGGACACAGTTGACCGAATTTGGGGCCCCGTATCTGGGGGTAACTTGGTAGGAACCCCTTGTTGTAGTGCTAGTTCCACTGGGTTTTCACACCAAATTTGGAGTTCCTAGCACCAAGTGGCCCCTGAGATACGGGCCCCAAAGTCGGGTCGGAAAATGTCAAGCACTTTTCTGCAGCAGAGAATGAAATTTTCCGACCCGACTTTGGGCCCCTGTATCTCGGGGTCACTTGGTGCTAGGAACCCTATCTTTGGATATGTTTTAGTGCTAGTCGGGTCGGGAAATGTCATTCTCTGCTGCAGAAAAGTGCTTGACTCCAGTATAAGCCAAGGGGGGCAATTTCAGCACAAAAAAAATGTGCTGAAAAATTCGGCTTATACTCGAGTATATACAGTATACTGTAAGAAGGTCCATGTATCTAGCTCAAGGAGATGCAGCAATTAACAGGGCCAAACCGTACAAGTATGTCACTAGATTCCCTGGACACATAAATATGGGTTTTGGGTTGGGTGGCAAAGGGTTAGAACAGTCATTTTCAACTATAGTTCCTTTAGAACGAATGTTCGATTTCATGGGCCTGCATTGTCCCAACATCAGATGCAGGACACAAATGATCTTTTTATCATTCGGTAAGGTTGGTATTATTGTGTTAACCACTGGTCACTTCTGTAAGGGGCATTATTCCAACTGACCCCCAATGAATTTGTTTTAGCAGGGGATCCCCAAGACCTAAAAACAATTTTAAGAGTTTCCCTGGGGTAAAAAGGTTAAATAAAGCTTTACTGCAGTCTCTCGCTGTCTGTACTGCAGACTATTGTCACCAGGACGGAAAGTGAAAGAAAACCCCAAATTTTACAGCTGTCATATGAACAGCAGAGGGGATTTACCTTACTTTGAAGGTAGATTAACCTTCACTTCCATTGTGTCTAAAGTAATTTTTAATAATAATGATAATTTTCCACGCTTGCGCGTCCATATTTGTATTACTGAATTCAACTTAGAAGTTTGTGGATTACCCAGTAGAGGGTGCTCTGTTTTCCACTGCAGTCTCCCTGCCTATAGTAAACATGATGAGATTGTAATGTCTAACGTATGTTGTGACTTATCTCTATATGCTTTGTAATAGTTCATCCTATGAATCCTTGTTTATTTGTATTTTTTGTTTCCATATATGTACAGTTTCTCTTGACATTATTGTCTCAGTTTGCACATCCCCTGAAGAAGCATCCTAGCGAAACATGTCAGGCTAATGTGCAACCCTTTCTCTTAACCCAACCCGCTTGTTATGACACCACCCATCTGAATTATTGCCTATTCCTTTTTTTTTTTTTATTATTGTCTATATGGATTTTTAACTTTGAACTTATTAAAAAATAACAATTTTATACTATGGTTAATATCTTTTTTCATCATTACTTATTTCTATTGCACCATTAAAATCCCTCCCTTCTTTCCATTTGACTAAAAACAGCTGTTTTTCCTGATGAAGCGGCTCTAGTTGAAACACTGTCCATGACCAAGTCACCTGTTTTTAACCTACTATTGACTCTTTTTGTCATGTACTATGCATCAATAAACTTTTTCTAAATTTTATATGATTGTTTATATATATCAATTGTATCCCTCTTCACATTGTACCGAGATGGTCCGTTTGCTCCTCTTCTCTTTGGTAAGTCCTGGTTGGGGACCAGGCTCCCAAAACCCTTTATCTCACAGAGTGAAAGAAGAAGTGAGTATTGCAGCTGCTTTTTTAAATCTTTTTAATTGCCGGGCATGTAGACTTGCGCTTTAAGGCCTCATACACACGGACGTTTTAACAGTGGATTTTTTGAGCTTTTTTTTGCTGCTTAAGAAGGCAACTCCATGTTATTCAATGGGCTCATACACACCATGGCGTTTTTGAGCTGTAACAGGCATGGTCGTTTTTAAAGTGGAGTTCCACACACTTTTACAACTCTTCAGCATCCCTCACTAAACTGTGCACTGTAAACGAATTGGATATTTTTTTTTTTTTCTCAACACCGACTGTATATCTGCTGTATTAATTTTTCACTTCCTCCTCCCTGGCCGTGGCCCATCGCATCATTTCCTGTTTGCAATGCCTCCTGGGAAGGGGCGGCAACTTCCTCTGACACTGCCGTTACTATGGAAACCTGACCTGAAACCTATTGCACTGCTTATGCTGCACTGAGGATGTACGAGATCTGCAAGGATGAGATCCAGGAAGAAATACAGTCTGGCTTCAGATGCCCACACTTAAGATGGCCACGGCCTGCTGTAAGTTTATAAAATAACAAACTACTGCTATAAACAGACCTTAGTTTACAGACTAACTTTACTAGAATACATTAAGCTTGTGTATTATAGGGGTATTTTTATTCAAAAAGTATTATTTTGGCCGGAACGCCGCTTTAAGCTCCAAAAAAAAAAAACAAGGGCCAGTGCCTTCAGAGGCTCCAGCGTTAGAGCTGTTTTGACGCTGACAAAAGCTCAAAAACGCGCATTAACGGTATACCGATGTTTTTTAGCGTCAGCGTTTTTAGGCTGTAAAAATGTTTATGTGGGTAATTTGAGAGTGGAAAATAGTGGAGGGATTTTTTTTTTTTTAAAACGTGCCTTATCGTTAGCGCTTAAAAACGACGTTAAATGCGCATTGACGCCAAATCAAACCGCTAATAAGATCGGGTTTTTAACGCTGCTTTTTTTCCAGGTGTTGTTACTAGCTTTACAGCCCGTTTTTTTAAAACGTCCGTGTGTATGAGGCCTAAAATGTATTGGAAAGAGCTGACAGGCAAATATCCGAATATCTGTGTGAGAGAGAATAGGGGAGGTAAGTGTCCAAATATCTGTGTGTTAGAGAGAATAGGGGAGGTAAGTGTCCAAATATCTGTGTGTTAGAGAGAATAGGGGAGGTAAGTGTCCAAATATCTGTGTGTTTTAAAGGAGGAGGTAAGACATACGTCTCCTGATGTCCGTATTGGTCGGAGTTGAGCGGTACATGTCCTGATGTTTGCATATTAGGAAGAGGTGAGAGGTACGTCTCTTGAGGTCTCATCATAGAGCACATTTGCCGGGATCCTGAAATATTCAGGAGCTGCTATCTGATCTGCAATGAATGATGCCTGCATCAGTTACAGATACCGTTATACCTGCACCAGGTTACAGGCGTGTGGGAGCAGCACAATACAGAGGGATGCACATAATCCAAACATTCGGTAATACAAAGTGCAATGTATGAAGGAGGTAATTGTAAACAACCGATCAGAAATCATTTACCTGGAACGCTAATGGGTGCTGTGGATCAGGTTGCCCATTGATGCATATCTCTGTGTGATAATGCCGCACGATGAGAGATGTGTTCTTCATTATGTCAATCACCATAGCGCTGTGACTAGGTTCTCTAGGCTACGCAACATTAAACTCGTATGCATGTACAGCGAGATGCCTGATCCCTTTTCTATTGGGACCCACAGCTCAGCTGTCAGAGATCTTCCACCAAGGCGGACAATCCCAGTGACCGATGAGCAGTACCAATGATTGCATATGGCAGTTATTACTCTATTCAATCATTCCGGTTTGAACAAAAATGCGCAATACACGGGCACCAATACTCCACCCTGCCTTTGAATGTTCATTTCGCTATTGCTGCTGTTGAGCACCCAATAGGATTCCTTTTACGTTGTACAATACAGCGTATAGAGTGCAGGAGTCTAATGTACAATGTTTTCTCTATGGGCGGTCGGATGTAAAACGGGGCACTCTGATCCGATCCGCCAGACGGATGGGAAATGGATCCCCCATCTGTCTTGTCTTGTTTTTGGCCAATAGGACTGGATCAGATGCCGACGGGTGTAAACAGACATCTGCCACTCCAGAGGGGACAATGGATGGTCCCGATAGTGTCCGCCCGATCGGTCCACCTGTGTGAAAGGGGCCTAAAAGGAGAAGCAGCACAAAGATGAGCTCATCTCTCTGGGTCTGAGCCCTCTCCTCCTACCAGAGTGCTCCTTGCATTGCAACACACCTAATTGGCTCCTTGTGTAGCTTCTCCCTCCACCCGTCTGAGCTTTGCTGTACAGAGACTGCAAGAGGCTGATACCAAGTTATGGAACTTACACTGCTGGCATTTAACACAAGGATATGGATCTTTATTTTCAGCTTTCTGACTGTACTTTTTATGTTCTCATTGGATTCATCTGAAGATAACTGGCATTTTTATTCCAAATTAGAACTCTGATCCGGGTGTGAATGGAGGCTGTCAGCACAGGCCAGGGTCGGTGGGCTTTATGTGTGACGGTGTTTGTGCTTTTGATATTTTCAGTTTGAGATTCTTAAGATCAATCAGAATTCATTGACAGGCGTATTTGACCTGCAGTTGTCCTCCTCCTGACCTGCATTCAACCAGTTAGCGACCACCCACTTTAGATATACGACAGCCGTGATCTGACAATTTTGGGTCTGGGAAATTGTTTGGAAGTCTGGCTCCCAACCCAGACCACCAAGAAAGAGGGAGCTAACGGACTATTGCGGTACTTGATATACAAATACAATCAAAGTATAAGCAAATATAAAAAAAATATACAAAATTTATTATGGACAGCAAAAAGAAAAAAACAAAACTCAGCACAACATACATACTAAAAACAGTACATATAGTGGATGATTTCAATATTTCATTTCAACTAGTTTCGCCACATAGTGGCTTCTTCAGGAAATATACATCTGAAAAACAAATTCACAGATATATAATATCACGAGGAATCATAGTAAACATGCATTGAAGCATTAATTGTACATAGGGACAATGTTGGGTAACATTATATATACATTCGGTCTCTTACCCAGCTTGAGTACCGTCGGAGAATAGAACTTCTGGGTCTGGGGCGCAGGAGCGTGCCGCCAGCGACCCGCTTCCACTACAGCGGGAGCAAATCAGCGGGTTCCGGCAGATGGAATGTCCGCCGGGACCCATCGATCTTCCGTGTAAACAAGGCAGACCGCCGTTCTGTGATCCTGTATTCTGCTAAGCAGGAACACGGAATTTTACATTCCCCCAGTCAAAGCACCTCCCCCAACAGTTAGCAAGAACACCCAGGGAACACATTTAACCCTTTGATTGCCCCTGATGTTAACCCCTTCCCTGCCAGTGTCATTAATACAGTGACAGTGCATATTTTTTTTAGCACTGATCACTGTAGTAATGTCACTGGTCCGCAAAAAATGACATTTAGGTGTCCGACTTGTCCGCCGCAATATCGCAGTCCCACTATAAGTCGCTGATCGCCACCATTACTAGTAAAAAAATAAATAAATATATACCATAGTTTGTAGACGCTATAACTTTTGCGCAAAACAATCAATGTACATATATTGTTTTTTTTTTAACCAAAATATGTAGCAGAATACATATTTGCCTAAATTGATAAAGAAATGTAAAAAAAATGTCTTCATTGGATATGTTTTATAGCAGAAAGTAAAAAATATTTTTTTTTTTTTTCAACATTTTCGGTCTTTTTTTGTTCATAGCATAAAAAAGGGAAATTCCAGACAGAGAATGTCCTTTCCTACCTTTAAAATTTCTCTGAATGTATTAGACCCTAATCACACCCGAGTGTTTCATGAACGCACGCAAAATCATACATTTTATGCGTGTTAATGAAATGTGCTAAAAATGTAGGTCACACTTGTGGTGCCATGTATTGCACCCCAAATGCGACAAGCAAACATGGGCTCTTATAGCTTGGACAAATGTGTCAAACTGTGCGAAGCTCAAAGTAGCAAAAGCTACTTGGGCACGTTTGTGGCACGTAGGGCAGCCCATTAAGATTAATGAGCTGTTCTATGCATGTATTATTAAAAAAAAGCACACAAAATGCGCCATCGCACGTCATAGTGTGAATGGGGCCTCAGCCGTGATTCCCGCGATAGAGCGACTGAGTGTACAATTGTGAATAGGGACAATTAAAAAGAATGGGATTCCGCATTGTCAGACGTAGTCAGGCATAGGGAAACCAGCAGAAAAACGCTCAGGTGTGAATGGGGGAAGGGGGTGGGGGGGGGGGGGGGTGGCGGCACTCAGAGAGGAGCATTAGGAGGGATTTGGGCAAAATTGATTTGCCAGTGCGATTTGAATGCGGTGTGGGAAACGCACACGGGGGTTTTTAGTCCCACATTAGTGTGAACCTGCTGCTATACCTCCAGGAGTTTTGTTTTTGTCTTTTTTTGTATCTACTTGTGGTGAATACATTGTATCTCATTTCTTTCTTTTACCTGGGCAGTGCTTACCCTGCAATTTCTTACCTGGGCAGTGCTTACCCTGCAATTTCTTACCTGGGCAGTGCTTACCCTGCAATTTCTTACCTGGGCAGTGCTTACCCTGCGATTTCTTACCTGGGCAGTGCTTACCCTGCGATTTCTTACCTGGGCAGTGCTTACCCTGCGATTTCTTACCTGGGCAGTGCTTACCCTGCGATTTCTAACATTTGCTAGAGGGGGGGCAGCACAGTGGTGTAGTGGTTAGCACTTACAAACCTTCTGCCTGGAGTTTGCATGTTCTCCGTGTGCTTGCGTGGGTTTCCTCCGGGTACTCCGGTTTCCTCCCACACTCCAAAAGACATGCTGGTAGGTTAATTAGATCCTGTTGATAAAATTGGCCAAATATGTGTATGTTGCATGTGTATGTGTTTGTAAGCGTGTCAGGACCCCACAGGGCAAGGACCGCACTATACCACAGATGGACACCAGTGGCAAAAAGCGCCCTGAGGCGATTCAGTTCGCATAGGTTGCGCTATACAAGTCATTCATTCATTCATTTGCTCCTTTCCATCATCTCCTCGCTGTCAAATGTTACAGTGATCCAGTCACTGCTCAGGGTCCTAAAGCCTGTGGTTTAAAAAGTGTGTCCAGGGCTATTTCTTTTTGTTGTATATCTCATATGATTCTGTGATGGACATGACTGTATGGGCTCAGGAATACCTCCAAAAATCACTGTCTGTGAACACGGTTCAGCTTGCCATCCAAAATTGCAAGGTAAAGCTCTATCATGCAAAGAAGCCATATTTGCACATAATCCAGAAACACCATCATCTTCTTTGGGCCAAAGCTCATTGAAAATGGTCTGTTGCAAAGTGAAAAACTGTTCTGTGGGCAGACAAATCTAAATTTGACTTTCTTTTTGGTAAACATGGGCAACTCCTCCAGGCTAAAGTGGAAAGGGACCTTACGGCATGTTATCAGCACTCAGTTCCAAAACCTACATATCTGATGGTATGGGGGCCATCAGTGTGTATGAAATAGGCAGCTGGAAAAGCACCATCAATGCTGAAGGATATATCCAGGATTTAGATCAGCATATGCTCCCATCAAGACATCTTTTTCAAGGACGGTCTTGCATATTTCAGCAGGACAATGTTAACTGCATCTATGACAGCAGCATGGTTTCATAGTAGAAGAGTCCGGGTGCTTAGTTGGCCTGCCTGCAGTCCAGACCTTTCATCAATTGAAAATATTTGGTACAGCTTTAAAAAGGAAAATACGGACTGTTGAGCAGTTGGAATCCTATACCAGGCAAGAAAGGGACAACATTCCTCTCCCAAAATGCCAACAACTGGCTTCCTCATTTCGCAGAGTGTTGGTAAAAGAAGAGAGGATGCTACACCATGCTAAAACATGGCCCTGTCCAGCTTTTTTGAGATATGTTGCTGCCATAAATTTAAAAATTACCTTATTTTTTTTCTTAAACTGGTCCATTTTCTCAGTTTAAACATTTGATAGGTTTTTGATTTTCTATTGTGAATAAAATATGGGTTTATGAGAAATCCTTGCATTCTGCTTTTATGTAGATTTTACACAGCCTCCCAACTTTTTGGGGAATTGGGGTTGTACCTTCGATGAATATGGAAACCTTGCCGCTCACTTTCATCACCATAGGCAACTTCTCCAATTTCTTAAAATTAGCCCCCACAGCCTCAAAACCAAAATTGACCTAAAGAGCGACTATGCTCCCCCCCCCCCCCCCCAACACAGATACTTTCAATCAAGACACCCACGCGCCAGCAGACTTCAAGCGTAATGAGTTCTCGTATTGAGGAGTTATTGGAAAATATTGGCAGCTATAGTTTAATGGAGGTATAATGACAGGGCTTATATAGAAAGAAGTCCCCTGACACTCAGGCTGGCCCCTCTCCCCAGCAGACGCTGATTACTCCGCTGCTGATACGCAATCTGTCAGTGGTAAATGTAATCAGTAGAAGAGCCGAGTATTTATCATTCACCGCTGACCTGCCGCCTCAGGCTGGGAAAATAATGGTACCCCGCTAACTCCTTCTGCTCTGTGACTGATCGTTGTGCACACATAGAAACACCCTGACATTTTGTAGGCTGGGGCAATATTTCAGAGGATGCAGCTTACTGTATATATTCACTAGGATCTAATGGCCTCGTTCAGGCGCTTTTATACCTCGTACTACAGAACATGTTCATACACCGAAATAGCCTGTTGTATCCTATGGCTCAGTCATCACGCCGTAGAAGCAAATGTGACATTATGGACCCGCTTGTGTCATACCCATAAAACACGGACATGTCTAATAAAAGAATGGGGTTTAGGAATATGGAAATTTTTTTTTTTTAAAAACCTTAATATTTTCTACTTACTGGGTCACCACCCTAGAACAAGCATATGCGTATAAGATAAGTATTATTTACACGATTGTTCCAGGTCAGTGACTCACCAAAGTATGAACGGACGGTAAAAATGACAGCCCTGATACCTGCACCTTCCAACACTGTAAGCAATGGCAGCTCCAATCAGGCCCGAACTGGGACAAAAAAACAGGCCTGGGCATTCCAGACAACGAGCAGCCAATTCCTTCAGAGACCACGGGGATGGCCGGCGATGGGACACCCGCCAAGTGGTTCCCCACACTGCAACGCAAACCCCACCAACTGCCGCCCCAAAAGACACTCAGCCCCCACCACCTGCTGCCCCCCCCCCCCCCCAACTACCGCAACCTTCCCCAGCTCACAGACCTTCACCACCCAACTACCACCCCCCCTCGAAAGTCAATAGGAAATCCTGTATCCCCCATATATCCCCACTGTTAATAACGATGGCTCATGACATTGTCCCCGCTAAGCTGTCAAGGTGCCCAAGCTTGTGTCGTGCCTGTGTCTATGGCCCTGCTGACCATTTGGCATGTAAGGAGTCAACTGAGTTGAGCTAACTCTTT
Source organism: Lithobates sylvaticus (assembly GCA_028564925.1). Lineage (NCBI taxonomy): Eukaryota > Metazoa > Chordata > Amphibia > Anura > Ranidae > Lithobates > Lithobates sylvaticus. Next base: position 59,626,388 of record CM053037.1, on the reverse strand, counting down.
GGGTGCAGCTTGGCTCATTTTACCTGCGCAGTTGCAGAGTATACAGATCTTCATGCTACACCAGGAGAGGAGCCCTTCGGCAGCCCCATCCAGACTGTGGCCGCTGCCCCCCCCCCCTCCAGCTGTGTGGCCCGGTCATCGAACAGGCAGCTCCTGCCAGGACATGGGGCCCGGCCCACCGGGCAAATGCCTGGTGTGCCCTATGGACAGTCCGGCCCTGCCTCCAATATTTCCTCCTGATAGAAAACACTACTTTTAAAAGCTTCACTTAACAGCACCATGCAATCTACACCCCCTAGTTACAGACTTCAGATCAACGGGCGACAAAGAGCAGGAGTTGCAGCCTGCTCCAGGCAGTGATCCTGCCACACAGTATTGCACACATGCAACGATTTCGCCATAGACGACCAACAGGAGAAGCGGTGTAGAATAACGACTTCTCCATTGGGTGCCACCAAGAAATGGTTAGATATACTTGATACCGTGTAGCCCAGAGGCTCAAAGGAAGAGGAGACATTATTATACAAGATTTATATAGCGCCAACAATTTACACAGTGCTTTACAACATAAGGGCAGACAGTAAAATTACAATACAATATAATACAGGAGGATACAGAGGCTCTGCTTGTTAGAAATTACAATCTAAGAGACCTCAGCCAGGCGTTGCCAATGGCTCCCAAAATATGTTGTCCAAGGGCTACCAGTGCATGTCGTCCATTGGCCATTACATGTCATTTAATGGCGCCCAGTACATGTCGTCCAATGGCTACCAGTGCAAGTTGTCCATTGGCCAGTACATGTTATCCTATGGCTCTCAGTGCACGTCATCCATTGGCTAGTGCATGTCATCCAATGACTCTCAGTGCACGTCGTCGATTGGCTAGTGCATGTGATTCAATGGCTCCCAGTTCATGTCGTCCATTGATCTGAGGTCCATTATTTCAGGTCTAACTAATCTGGTGGTCAAAAAGGCTACTAAGCTTAAAATTGTTGGTTATCAAAGTACAGAAATTCAAGCAATTCAATGTGAAAACACAATGAAAAATGTAATAAAAAAAAAGACAGAAATGCCAACATATTTGGTAAATCCAGAAATATATTCTTGCATACTCATGGCCCAGGCTTCCAAACTGGAGGCTACCACCACCCAACGGGAATCTCTTTTTCAGGGTTCCCATGGTGAACAGGAGACTGAAAACAAACTACATGGAGGCACCTCTAGGGCTGTAGACCCTGTTCTGACAGACGTGAACGCAGGCTGTAAAAAGAAAAAAATATGTCCGCACAAGATTTGCCATTGATGCCGTTTAGCATGGATGGGGAAATCTTTAGGTGGATGCCCAGCCTTAGCCACCGGCCCATTATGGTAATACAGTGGTGCCTGGATTAACACAGGGATGGGAGATGTTTGCAATAACTTGGTGCATTCCAGCTCAACCCACCTCCTGTTTCAGTTCTGAAAAATAAGCCAACATTACCGTCTTGCTGTCCAACCAACCAATACGGGCACAAAGACACAGCAGAAAGCCCCAAGGAGAATGGAGAGAAGGGGAGGGAGAGGAAGGGAATAGATTAAAGTAAATTTAAGACTCCGTAATATTAAAATGAATTGCGGCCCATTTTTCAGCTACTGTCTCTCCGACTTTAATCAAAGCGGAAAGATTTGCACTTAGTAGTGTCACAAAGCTGGTGAAGGATGAGGAGGAGGAGGAGAGCTTCCAGCTACGTGCTGAACACCCCCTACCTAATCCAAATGTCTTGTACTCATCTCCCCCCCCCAGCAGAACAGGTAAATCAATCACATGCAGAGACACCAAGGCCCACCTCTTATCACAACACAGCCATCTGTGCCCCTGTGAGGACCCCCCCCAGAGAGCTCCATCATACGTGTCTCTCAAGAACTCCGAATATCACAAGGAACAGTAGATGGATTTACTTATTAAACACAAATCTTGAAAAGACAAACTACACATTACTACTGCCTATACAGTATTAAGACCCCTTCACACAATGCGTTCCCAGCACACGTGCGTTGATGAAATGTCTTAAGGTCTTGTGTTAGGATTTGTGGCATTAAGGCTAGTTTCACACTGGGGCGTTGGGGGGGGGGGCGCTGGCGGTAAAGCGGTGCCATATTTAGCGCCGTTTTAGCGGCGCATTTCGGCCGCTAGCGGGGCGGTTTTAACCCCTGCGAGCGGCCGAAAAAGGGTTAATACCGCCCGAAAACCGCCGCTGCGCTGCCCCATTGTTTTCAATGGGAAGGGGCGCTATAGGAAAGGTAAATATACCGCTCCTACAGCGCACCAAAGATGCGGCTTGCAGGACATTTTTCAGCGTCCTGCAAGCGCACCACTTCAGTGTAAGGCCCCTTTCACACTGGGGCGGGAGCCGCGGAGACGGTAAAGCAGCGCTATATTTAGCGATGCTTTACCATCGTTTTAGCCGCGGTATTCGGCCGCTCGCGGGGGCGGTTTTACCCCCCGCGAGCGGCCGAAAAAGCGTTAAAATCCCCCGCAAAGCACCGCGGTGTCCCATTGAAATCAATGGGTAGGAGCGGTATAGGAGCGGTGAATACACCGCTCCTATACCGCTCCAAAGATGCTGCTAGCAGGACTTTTTTTTACCGTGCTGCTAGCGCACCGCTCCAGTGTGAAAAGCCCGCCGGCTTTCACACTGGAGTGAATGGGGCCGGTTTTTTCAGGCGGTGTACAGGCGCTATTTTTAGCGCTGTACCGCCTGAAAAACGCCCCAGTGTGAAAGAGGCCTAAGTGTATAATTTAAACTCTAAACTGTTTTTTGAGTATGTTTGGCATTATGCTTCACTGTAAAACAGTTTTCCTAAAGGCCCCTTTCACACTTATACGACTTGTCCCACGATTTGGGACCGCAAAGTAGCATGACAAGTCGTTCCCCATGATTTCCAATGACAGCCATTCATATTAGTACGACTTCAAGTCGTTCCGACTTCAAAGTAGCCCCTGCACTACTTTGGTCCGATTTTGATGCCACTTACACAGGCATTCTTTGAAATCACGGCAAAAATTGCGGTAAAATCGCACAAGTGTGAAAGGGGCCAAAGGGTAAGTTGACTTTTTTTTTAATGAAAAATGAACTCTAAAATATCTCGGCCAACCCTCCAGACCCCACTGCACAAAGCTGGCGTGATGCCCCGTGTTTTGGGGTGGGTGCCAGTCAAAACAAATGGCACTGTGAATTAACGTGCCTTATGGTAACGCACTGGAAAAGTACGTCTTACTGCAGTGTGATGTGAATGGGCCCCTAAAGGTTGGCCATACACGGTTTGAATCAGCAGGAACCGTTAATGGACAAGGCTGAATGTACCAAAACTGAGTGATCGATCAACTTGGGTACAACCAGTCTGTCGGATTCGCTACCGATTATCGCAAGCGGCTGGCGAGAATTACTTCTTCTCCAGGCAGGGACGGCTTCAGCCTCCCGCTCCCGCCAGGAGCAAACAATTGCTGATTGCCCCGTCAGCATGGTCTGTGTTGATAGGGGAATGATGCAAATTTCTTTATTGCAACCCGTGGTTGCAGGAAAGAAATTTGCACTGTGTATGGCCAGCCTAATGGCCCGTACACACGATTCGAATATCGTACGAAAACGATCGTCCGAGGAAGGATCGTACGATTTTCGGATCGTGTGTACACTACTTCCGACAGCCGATCGCGACCATTCTTCCGATATTATTCGATCGGACATGCACAGAAATTTTCCTCGTACGATTCCAGATCGTACGATTTTCGTTTAGTCAGTATAGTTGTCATCCGAAAATACAATACAAATATATTAAAACACATGACATCACTTCCGATTTTTTTTCCTATCGTTTTTTTCGTGACTTTATTGGCTATTCAATTTCTACTTGCGACTATTAAACGAAAAACGGTCGTACGATCGGTCATACGATATTCGGATCGTGTGTACGGGCCATTAGTCTACGATAGGCATCAAGATTTGTCTGCAACAGGGGAAATAACTCTCCGTGCTTGGAAGGCGTGTAGAGTTAGAACTCGGTTGATAAGGAGATCACACCACGGGAGTCCCTTAGCAATAAAACTAGTAAGAAATTTAAGGCCACCCATGACTATTATCACTATAAGTCCGACTCTTCACTGGTGTAGGCACTACAGCCATCAAGAAATACAGCATAATATCTATGTGTCAAATTGTCATTACACCCACAAAGAGGTTTGAATAGAATTCTTTTGTCATCTCGTGTGAGTTTGTATCATGACATTACTATTTATCTGATATCAATTCATGTCCTGCTTATAGCTACCCACTTTAAAGTGTTACTAAACCCACAACAGTAAAATCAGTCTTTATATGCAGTAAAGCATGCTTGTTATACTCACTGTGGGACCTAAGGGGTTAATCCTCTGTATTGTAAAAAAAGGCTGTTAGATCCTCTCTTCTCTGATCCTCCCCTTCTTCCACAGTCCCCAATCCATCTGCTGATAGAACAGAGCCTTGGGGGCACTCTGCACACGCTCAGTTTGATGTGTATTGCTAGTTATTATTATTTTTATTTTTTTTTGTTTCCTGGGAGGGTACATGTGATCAGCACAGGGCCAATCAGCACTGTCCAGACAGAGGGTCAGGAGTCATGCAGCCTCATAGGATAGTTAGAGGAGAAGGAAAATACCTCCTACCAGCTTTACCCAGACACTGATAGAAGTCACAAGACTGCTATATACTGCTGAAGAGAAAAGGTATTTAGCAGTTTCGATTTACTAAAATAATTGCATTTCCATGTTCTGTACTGTGGGAAACCAGATATAGTGAATGCAGCGTCCTGCGTTTAGTAACACTTTAATATCACTGTAACGCTCACCACACACACATAATAATCGGATCGTATACGTGCTTTTTTTAGATCTACCAGCGAGTATATAGTGCAAGGGTCTGCCTGACTGGATGGTTTAGGTAGGTCAGGATATGACAGTTTTGGTAGATCTAAAGTTGATTGTGTGGTCATACCGTAATGTGTGCAGTGAACCAAAAGTAGTGCTAAAGCGGGAACACAAAGCCAAAAGTATTCCACCACACCGCCTATAATCACACCATCTATCTACAGTATCTGTCTATCTATACACTGTGAGAGCACAATGAGAGCAATGTAGCAGTTGTTTGGCCTACTTTTTCTGTTCCTTTTAACAGGCGTAGAGGTCTGACATTTTCTGCTACTCATGTTTACTATGATAAAAACTGGGGTAGACGCAACACATAAGCATTCCAACATTATTCCCAACGCCAGTGGCGTATCATCCATGTGTGCAGGGTGTTCACTGTACACGGGCCCCCGAGGGGGTGTGGGCCCCACTGTGACCCCACTACACCCATGGATGGTGCTCTGGTTCACAGTCAGGGATGATTGGTGCGTTGGGACAGCTGTGAGCACCGATCTCCCTGCAAGGCTTTTAAGATAACGGTCGCTTCTCCTCCTCTCCCTCCCGCTACTGTCAACTGAAAAGCCATGCAGGGAGATCTGTGCTCACAGCTGTCCCTCCCGCCGCACCAATCATCCCCAGCTGTTCCCTGTGTCCTCCTCCTCCATGTCCTCCTCCTCCTCTGCCCTGTGTGCTCCTCCGGCTGCTCCTCTGGCCCCCTGTCCTCCTCCTCCATGTCCTCCTCCTCCTCTGCCCCGTGTGCTCCTCCGGCTGCTCCTCTGGCCCCATGTCCTCCTCCTCCTCTGCCCCGTGTGCTCCTCCGGCTGCTCCTCTGGCCCCATGTCCTCCTCCTCCACCTCCTCCTCCTCTGCCCCGTGTGCTCCTCCGGCTGCTCCTCTGGCCCCATGTCCTCCTCCTCCATGTCCTCCTCCTCCTCTGCCCCGTGTGCTCCTCCGGCTGCTCCTCTGGCCCCCTGTCCTCCTCCTCCATGTCCTCCTCTGCCCCGTGTGCTCTTCCGGCTACTCCTCTGGCCCCCTGTCCTCCTCCTGCGCCTCCCCTCCGTGTCCTCCTCCTCCACCCCCCCGTGTCATTCTCCTCCTCCGCCCCCCTCGACCCCTGAATTCAGCTTCCCTTCTCTCCCGCTGGCTGCAGGGGATGTATCAGGATGGGAGAGCAGAGGAAGGGGCCAGTAAATATGTAATTCACCGGGTCCTTCCTTTTCTGAATTGGACACAGTGAGAAATCGCTACCGATCACTCCTGTGCCCTCTGATAACTGAGCAAAGTAAACGGTGTTTACTCTGCTTAAGATTATGACTGAATGGGAGCCGCTGTCTCCAGTCCATTCATCTTCCATGCTGAGGCTGCTGAGAAAGGGACTGGGGAATCTGTGTCCTCAGTCCCTTTCTGTGTCTCAAAGGGGAGATGTCAGGGGTCTCGCACCAAAGCCCACCCCCTTCCCCGCCACAGGGCTGATAAAAAAAAATTGCAATAAATATTAAAAAATTAAATCTAGAATAAAAAACTACTGACACCACTCCCCCCTTCCCTACTGGCACTGTCCACTGACCCGTAATAATAGATAAAATTATAAAAACAAAACACTACTGATACCATCCACTGCCCTACTGACACTGTCCAATACCCCCCACCCCTCATCATTGTGGAGAGAAAAAATACAAAAATAAAAAATTGTAAAAAAAATATTATATATCTAGATATATATATATAAATCTGAGACTGTCCATTGCTCTACTGACACCGTCCACTGACCCACAAAAAGCATTTGGAAAAAATTAAAAAATTACAAAAAAATTTAATTGTAAAATAAATTATAAAAAAAAAAAAAAAATTAAATAAAGAGAAATAAAGAACTACTGACAATGTCCACTGCCCTACTGACACCATACTGTACATACTACCCACCGCTGTACACTCCACCCACACTCCTCGCCAGCACATTATACCCAAATTCCTAAACTCCGCACTCCTCTCCTGCACATACTACCCACCTCCACATACTCCGCACTCCTCTCCTGCACATACTACCCACCTCCACATACTCCGCACTCCTCTCCTGCACCTACTACCCACCTCCACATACTCCGCACTCCTCTCCTGCACATACTACCCACCTCCACATACTCCGCACTCCTCACCTGCACATACTACCCACCTCTAAACATTCCGCACTCTTCTTCTGCACATAATACCCACCACTATACACTCCACACCCCTCTCCTGCACATACTACCCACCGTCGTACACTCCGCACTGTACATTCCCTATTAAACATAACTGCATTCTGCACTATGTACGTTACCCCAGACTATATTAAACCACATCCCCTTTAAGCCACGCCCAATATTTAGTGCACTTTAAGCCACGCCCACATTTTGCAGCGACGCACTAAGCTGTGAGTGTAAATGGGTGCTGCAGCAACCACCAGCTGGAAACCAAAGAAAGGCAAAGTAAAAATATGTCACAAGCACATCACGGATCTCTAAAACCGGTCCAAAGCTTTATTCAGCGATCACATCGTTATCACAGAAGCAAAGGTTCAGAGGCTTGCAGGGCCCCTTCATTAGGCATGCCCAATGAAGGGGACCTGTGAGGCTCCAAAACGTTGCTTCTGTGAATACAGTGTGAGTGCTGAATAAAGCTTTGGGTCCGTTTTGGAGATCGTGGTGTGCTGGGGACATATTTTCGCAACACGTAAGCAGGTACGTAAACTGCATACAAGACAAAAGCAAATACAAGCACTAATAAAGATAATAATTTAAACAGCCAGTCCATCCAAAAGTATCAATGTATAAAAGCATTAGAAGGACTGAGGTTTGGTAGATCTGTCTGGGTTTCCATCTTTCCACTTATGGTGGACTCTTGCATCTAAAGAGATGGGGTATTCTCCAGCATCACAGAATTTAAAGCAGACCCAACATTTTGGCTTGGGAATGGCGGGCAGTTTTGTTTTAGCTTATCAAACAGTGTGAAAAAAAATCTAATACCACAACATACAGCCTTTCTGAAAAATAATTACCGATATATTGCTGTGTATTATGACATATCAGGACGCTTTTCATGCGGAGTTGTAAAGTTACTTTAAGGTCTATTTCGCAAGCTATGATGAACGTGGTGGTAGAAATAGGCTCCAATAGGCATAGCCATGCCCTGAGCACTTCAGGAGGCTCAGTATGATAGTCATATTATTTTCACTTTGGGGTGGTGAGCGGTCTCTGGTAAGATTTGATCATCCACCTTTTTTTAGATTCTCCAAACACATGTAAAGAATCCAGCACAAGTCAAGTGGCAACGTACAACAATTCAACACTTTATAGGTAAGTAACAGAAGATGTACTCACTTGCTGGGGAGGGCGTGCTATATCCACTGAGGGGGAGCTGGTGCTGTACTCCTGGCAGTGCCCCTGGAGGGGACACACCACCGAGCATGTGAGGAAAGAAGAAGGCATAGTGAGGAACAGGGTATCCATTCATGTGACTTGGCCCAGTTTGCGGGCAGGGAGAGTCGTTACTAGTCATTGCCTAATTGTCCAGCCTTCTGGACTGGCTCAGGCCCTTTGAATTTCCATCTAGGAATGACCCAAAGAGGGGGTGCACCCCCCAAACGCCAGCATAGAGTTGCAGCAGATCCAAGCTTCAAAGATCAGATCTAATAGGTAATAAGTGTTCCAAACAGTCTCCAACGCGCTTCCAAAAATGGCTCAAATCCAGTTGAAATGCAGAAAGGGTCTTTGGACATGCAGCACACCACAGAGCCGAAAGGGAGCTACTTCAGGCCCCTCCGTAATGAGATCAGCACTTGACTTGTACGGGAATCACTGCAAAATAATAAAGGAAAACCATTAGAATGGAGATGATAATTATAGAACCTGGAAAAATTGGAAGAACAGCAATTCAAATTGTATGCTTTTGTAATGCTATACTTAAAATTGCACCAGGTTGAGAAAAATGGAGCCAGGCCGGTCCTTCTGAGACACAGACAGACTAAAGCTGGCCATACACAGCTTAAATTTCAGCAAATTTCTAAAGATTTGGCTGAAATTTGAGCGGTTGGTGGTCCCCATCAACACCACCCAGCTCATTAAAAATCGATTTAGAAATCAAAGTAACTGGGTAAAAATATATTAAGCAGCCAAGAGCATTGCAGCTGCCTGAATACAATGGCCAGCTCTGGAGATTCCACCATCCACGGTGTTTAGCGTGGAAGGGAGAATCAAAGTATTGATGTCATAATGTAGAGAATAAGATTTCCTTTCATTTGAGCCCAGTCTTGCCGCACAGATTTACTTGAGGCCTGAGAAATCCTCTTTTATTGTTCAGTTAGAAAAATCTTGACAAAGTGCTGAAAACTTTGTCAAAAACGCCCCCTTGCTGTGAGTGACGGGTGATTTACATATCTCATGCACTAGCCTGAGACAGGCACATCCTGTGTAATTATAAAAAGTGAGAAATCCACCCCTCCCCCACATAACAAATCTTGGTGATGGAAAGGAATGGTTATCTGTGATCAGGTGACCTCAGACACACACACTGCACTATAACAATCATCATATCACTTGATGTTCTACTCTGCCCAACTCTGACTACATACATCTCCCCTATATTCTTCTTGCTGTTCACTCGAGAATATATTTTCTTTCACTCTGGTCTGTGGATCTGTGGTCTGTGCCTGTCTCAGGCTAGTGCATGAGATATGTAAATCACCTGTCACTCACAGCAAGGGGGCGTTTTTGACAAAGTTTTCAGCACTTTGTCAAGATCTTTCTAACTGAACAATAAAAGAGGATTTCTCAGGGCTGAAGTAAATATGTGTGGCAAGACTGGGCTCAAATGAAAGGAAATCTTATTCTCTACATTATGACATCCACTTTAAGATTTCTTCTCTAGCAGAAAGTTACAGGATGGGGAACCTGGCAGATCCATAAGATCTTGATACTTGTAGGTTACCCCTTCCAACTGTAACAACTTTTGTGGACCTGCTAAACACATCCAAAGTCAAGCAGGGCTAGATGAACAAGTATGCACCGGGGGCAGACCCATCTCAGAGGACAAAGCAAGCCAATGGGTAGGGGTTGCTTTTTTTGGTGCCTGGCTGCCATGCTTGCACTCTTGCTTGAATACTTTGAATCAGTTGACCTGTAATAGGTATACCACTAAGGATGTCTGACCTTTCCTTAGCTTTCCTAAAATGAATACCTACCTGTACTTGTTTTTGGTCATTTAAATTGGAAATGACTGAAACGTGACGAGAGGGTCAGCATAACATCTAGGCAACTCATTTACAGAAGTAGACTAAAAATGGCAGCCATCATATTTCCTGACAGGTTTGCTTTACCATTGTTTTCCACGAAAAATGCATTTTGCCCACCCCGGTGAATAGATATACCAATCACGCTTGCACATTACATACAATTAGGAGTTTCCAGTTAACCAGTCCAAGCCTGAGTATCTCTCATATTTCTCATTTCATGTTATTGTCGCCAGTCTGTATATCTGGATTTTTTTTTCTTACTAGCCATTTTTCCACCATCTCCCTTCTCTCTCCCCGCTTACCCATCCCTGTTTGTAGGCTCAAGGAAAGAAGCCTGCAGTGTGGGCCGCAGTGGATCTATCATGCTGATTACACACTAGCTGGGAAGGGGGATTTGGAAGGATTTTTTTTTTTTTCTTATTCTGGGCTTCTAGGGTCATAAATCTCAAAGCAGCGTGAGAAAAGACCCGTCCTTACAGTTCAATTACACTGGGCTAATGAGCCACCCAAGAAAAATGGAGCTATTGGAGATCTGTACAGGAGTCAGAACAAGAAAGAGACAGGGAGGGGGGAAGAGACACACCGCAAAGCCAAGACAAATCAAGAGATTGTCAGAAGAGACATGCGAGAAGAAAGACGGGGACAGACAGTCGCATACAGACAAAAAGACAACGAGAGAGAGAGAAAGAGACAAGAGAAACAAAGAAAGGGAAGAGGGATCCAGTGCAGACAGGTTCAAGAACCAAACAGCCAGACACACACATACTCTGAATGAAAAAGGCAGAGTGCCAGAGAGACATACCGGACCGAATACAGAGAGCTGGGAAGACACACGAGGGACTCATGCAAAGCAGGGAAGAGATACATGCATAAGAGAGTGGAGATTTCCAAGAGACACACTAAAAGGAGTAGAGAATGTCGACTAAAGACACAAGAAAATGGACAGGGGCACAAGACAGTTGACAGGGCACCAGGCAGGAGCTACGCAAAAGAGCAGAGGGAGCCAGGCAAAAGCTGCGCAAGGTAGCAGAGGGCGCCTGGCAGGAGTTACGCAAGAGAGCAGAGGGCGCCAGGGAGGAGCTGCACAAGAGAGCAAAGGGCACCAGGAAGGAGCTGCACAAGGGAGCAGAGGGTGCCAGGGAGGAGATGCACAAGAGAGCAAAGGGTGCCAGGGAGGAGCTGCACAAGAGAGTAGAGGGCACCAGGCAGAAGATGCACAAGAGAACAGAGGGAGCCAGGCAAAAGCTGCACAAGGTAGCAGATGGCGCCCAGCAGGAGTTAAGCAAGATAGCAAAAGGGCGCCAGGGAGGAGCTGCATAAGAGAGCAGAGGGCACCAGACAGGAGCTGCACAAGAGAGCAGAAGGCACCAGGCAGGAGCTGCACAAGAGAGCAGAAGGCACCAGGCAGGAGCTGCACAAGAGAGCAGAAGGCACCAGGCAGGAGCTGCACAAGAGAGCAGAAGGCACCAGGCAGGAGCTGCACAAGAGAGCAGAAGGTACCAGGCAGGAGCTGCACAAGAGAGCAGAAGGCACCAGGCAGGAGCTGCACAAGAGAGCAGAAGGTACCAGACAGGAGCTGCACAAGAGAGCAGAAGGCACCAGGCAGGAGCTGCACAAGAGAGCAGAAGGCACCAGGCAGGAGCTGCACAAGAGAGCAGAAGGTACCAGGCAGGAGCTGCACAAGAGAGCAGAAGGCACCAGGCAGGAGCTGCACAAGAGAGCAGAGGGTGCCAGGGAGGAGCTGCACAAGAGAGCAAAGGGTGCCAGGGAGGAGATGCACAAGAGAGCAAAGGGTGCCAGGGAGGAGCTGCACAAAAGAGTAGAGGGCACCAGGCAGGAGATGCACAAGAGAGCAGAGGGAGCCAGGCAAAAGCTGCACAAGGTAGCAGATGGCGCCTAGCAGGAGTTAAGCAAGATAGCAAAGGGCGCCAGGGAGGAGCTGCATAAGAGAGCAGAGGATGCCAAATAGGAGATGCGCAAAAGCTTAGAGGGTGCCAGCCAGAGGCAAAAGAAAGTGAAGCACACCAGAAAGAATCACAAGTAGAAGGTGCTAGGCAGGAGAAATATTAAAGATTCTATCTACCAGCAAAAATAAGCTCTTACATTTAAAGAGCACCTGTCATTTCAGATCCCTCATGGTAGCTTCTGTTAGCGGGCATCCACTCACCTGCTGCCGCCACATCCCTCACCTTGTTGAGTCACTTCCGCATCACCAGCTGTCCCATTAAAGTGAATAGGACTGTCGGTGAGTCAACAGCGGGGCAGATGAGGAGCCGATGCAGGACAGGGATGACAGTTTCAAGCCATTTTACTAGTGATTTAAAATCGACTTGATTTAAATCAAATCCACCCAGCTAACTAAGCTAACTAAGCAGCAAAAAAAGTTAATCTCAGGTGCCAGATCGCCACGGCGACCAGAAGTTGCATTCTGGCGCCCAGGCTCCTGCCAGCCCATCCACTGCTGGCACAAGGCGTAAGCAACTCCCACCACCCAACTCCCCAGACATGCAGCTCCGGGGGCCGGGAAGCCGATTCAGCTCCAGCCAGTGGCGGAACTACCAGGGTCGCAACAGTCACTCTTGTGATCAGGCTCTGGAGTTCCGCCATTGTGGAGGGGGGACCCAAGACGGCTGTACCAACTTCTGGTACTGAGCTCCACTTCTGCCAGCTGCACCTGCCTTCCTGTGGTCTCTGCTTTCTTCCCCACCTCAGTCGTCTCCATTGCATTCCAGTCATTAGCTGCTGGGACCACTTGGTGCGCTAGCAACCAATGACACGCTGCAAACACTGGAGGGGAGGAAAACAGCCCTTGTGCAGCAGCCGCTCCACCTCCCATCTTCGCCCCTCAACCCTGGCATCCCAGCTTCAGACACTTACTGGCTTGCAGCTGCTTCTGAGTCAGCTGGTAAGGCAATCTATTGGCAGGGGCTCTGATATAAGAAGGAAAGACTTCTGATCTAATATAGGTCTCTAAGGAGGAGGGACACTGATATAAGGGGAATGTTAGATAACGGGGGTCTCTAAGGGGGGGGGGGGCTGACTGCTGCTGTTTAGAAGTCAGCACCTACCATTAGATCAGATTTCCCCTATATCAGCATTGCTTCTCAGAGAACTCCCATTATATTAGAGTCACCTTATATCAGCACCTACCTTACAGACAGCCATTCGATCAGAGTCCCTTTATATTAGCACCCCCCTTAGAGACCCCCCCCCCCATTAGATCAGAGTCCCTTTATATTAGCACCCCCCTTAGAGACCCCCCCCATTAGATCAGAGTCCCTTTATATTAGCAACCCCCTTAGAGACCCCCCCCCCCATTAGATCAGAGTCCCTTTATATTAGCAACCCCCTTAGAGACCCCCCCCCCCATTAGATCAGAGTCCCTTTATATTAGCACCCCCCATTAGTTTAGAATCCTTACATATTTCGCACCCCCCCTTAGAGACCCCTCTGCCCAAATTATATTAGAGTCCCCTTTTATCATCGACCCCCTTTAAAGATTATTGGTTGACCATCTCTGTCACCGAAAACAAAGCCCCGCTAATCAAAAAAAATGGTTTCCAACTTTTTTAGCTGACTACTAGATTCAAAGCAAATTTGTCAAGCCCTGGCATAGAATGTCAGAGACATATAGGGCAACACAGCTCTGAGATCACCAGCAAAACCTACATGTTTAACCACTTAAGGACCGCCCTATGTACATTTACTGCGGCAGGGCGAACCTTAAGCGCAAAATCACGTATGCCCGCGTGCCGAGATCCCACTGTGGTTGGACACAGCGGGAGCCAAACAGCGGGTCTGGCAGCTGTGATGGCCGACAGGACCCACCGATCGTTCGTAGGAGAGGCAGAATGATGTAAACTGTTAATCAGGAACACAGATGTGTCTCTTTCTCCAGTCAGTCCATCCCCCACACATTTAAAAAGCACACTTAACCCTTTGATCGCCCCTGATGTTAACCCCTTCCCTGCCAGTGTCATTTATACAGTGACAGTGCAATTTCTTTTTAGTACGGATCACTGTATTGGTGTCACTGGTGCCCAAAAGTGTCACTTAGATTGTCAGATTTGTCCGCCGCAATCCCGCTAAAAATCTCTAATCCCCGCCATTACTAGTAAACAGGGGCGTTGCTAGGTCTGCAAAAGATCTGGGGCTAGAGCTGGTGTTGGCGCTTCAATCATCATGGCACCATAGTTCATATGGTGTCAGGGTGATTGAAGCGCATTGTTTCTATTGTTACATTCTAATATATAATGAAGTGGTTCAACTCACCATAATGCAGAATCAGTGGGAGCCATGGGCGTGTCCCACTTGCCCTATCTCCTGCAACCAGATGCCACCGTCACCTGCCCCCAGATGTGGATTGTCGCTTGCCACTTTCACCTGGCTGCAGATGTGGATTGTCACTTGCCACATCACACGCCACCATTTTCAGATTGCCACGTCACCTGCCACCATTTGCAGATTGTCACTTGCCACGTCTCCTGCCACTATTTGCAGACTGTCACTTGCCACAACACCAGCCACCTGATGTGGGTTGTTACTTGCCAACTGATGTGGATTGTCACTTGCCACGCCAGCCAGTGCCACCAAATGTGCATTGACGCTGCATTGGTGGCAGGCTGGCAGCACTGGTCTATTTAGTGAGGGCAGGAGAGCGGTGATGCGTGGCGGGCAGCAAGAGATTATGTCATCTTGCTGCTCCCCTCCCCACCTCCAACATTGAAGCAAGGGGGTCTGGCTGCAAAGTGGAGCTCCATCAATGACAGGAAAAACGTGACCTCCCCTCCGCCGCACTGTGAGGGCGGAAGAGCGCTTATGTGTGGCGGGCAGTGAGAGCTGATGTCATCTCTCTGCTCCCGCCCCACCTTGCTCCCACATTGAAGAGTCCCCGCTGTGAAGAGCGCTGATGTGGTGCGGGCGGAAAGAGATGTCATCTCTGCTTGTCCGTCCGCTTACTTCTCTCCTCTCCTCCGCCTGTCTCATGAAGTTTGTGGCGTTTGTTAAAAATATGATTTTTTTTTTATATTAATCAGACATAGGATACATGGGACAATATTACAATAGTGAGTTGATCAGAGAAGCCAGCCCGCCAGCCGCAGCAGCCACGACCCACTGGTTAGGCAGGGATCCTGCGGCAAGAGACTCTGGACTATGGGCCCCAGATTGGGGGCTATGGCCCCAATAGCCACCCCCTAGCGACGCCCCTGCTAGTGAAGACAATTTAAAAAAATTAAAAGTCCATAAATCTATCCAGTAGTTTGTAGACACGATAACTTTTGCACAAATCAATTAATATACGCTTTTTGGGATTTTTACCACCAAAAATATATAGCAGAATACAAATTGGCCTAAATTGATAAAGAAATTTGATTGTTTTTTCTAGGGCTGCAACTAACGATTATTTTCATAATCGATTGGTTGGCCGATTATTGTTTCGATTAATCGGTTAATAACCTTAAAAGACATTGTGGTGTATAATTTAGTCAATATGTAAAAGTTTAAAAAAAAAGGCAATTTATTCTTAAATATCTCTATGCAGTGGTAAATATAAATAACCAACTATATGGTTAGGGAGCAAAATCTCTAATCCACTCTGAGAATAACTGATAGAAGAGATATACTGTATACACTATTAGAGGAGCTATACTGTATACACTATTAGAGGAGATAAATAATGTATATACTATTAGAGGAGATAAATACTGTATACACTATTAGAGGAGATATATACTGTATATACTATTAGAAGAGACATACTGTTTTTTGGCCAATTTGTTGTTGGGCAGATTAAAAAACCCAAATTGCTGCAAAAACGCACTTCATGCTTTTCTGCAGCTTCTCCATTGAAGTATATTGAACCAAAAAAGCACCATTTTGCGTTAAAAAAAGTCCCTGACCCTTTCCAAACACGTAGCGGCTGAAAAAAGCATAGATGTGAACGTGTCCCATAGGAAACCATGTAAATGAACTGTAGTGCATTTCTGCAAAAAGCACCAGAAAACACATAAGTGTGAACCAGGTCTAAGACGTTTAGTGACATAATGGGGTTAAAAAAAAACTAAAATGAGCCCTTTATAGTACAAAAAAAAAAAAAAGCAGATAATCACTACTGGAAGGGGTTAATTTTTTTTTTTTCTGTAGAACTGTGTAAGTTATATTTACAGTAGCAATTATTTGCTCTTTTTGTACTATAAAGGACTCATTTTAGTTTCTTTTAACCCCATTATGTTACTGGCCGATTAATCGATTATGAAAATAGTAATCGATTAATTTCATAATCGATTGTCGATTAATCGATTAGTTGTTTCAGCCCTAGTTTTTTCAACATTGTCGGTCCTTTTTTGTTTATAGCGCAAAAAAATAAAAAACGCAGAGATGAGAAAATACCACCAAAAGAAAAAACTCTTTTTGTGGGAAAAAAAGAACATCATTTTTTTTTGGCTACAGCGTCGCATAACCACGCAATTGTCAGTTAAAGCGACGCAGCGCTGTATTGCAAAATAATGGCCCTGTCAGGAAGGGGGTAAAAACTTCTGGAGCTGAAGTGGTTAAGAAACTACAAGAATACAGACAGCCAGGGAGCACAAAACGTACAGGATTCCACACAAGTCGCAGAGTTCAATGTAGACTGGAGGCAGAAGCCAGACAAATACAGTAAACGCTGTATTGACTGCCAGAAAGGTATTTACCTAGAGTACAAAGGGTAAAGAAAATGTGCAGAATGCAGACTGAGAAGCGTGCGTTTAGAAAAAAGAAAGCTACAGCACCAGAAGTCACCTATGAAGATACTGTCAGAAACAACTAGAAACAGGAAAAAAACAACACAAAAGGTGAAAAGCATGAAGACAACTAAATGGCCAGAGGGAAAACAAAACAAAAAAGACATTGGAGGTGACCTGCAGCGGAGCACACAAACAGGGCAGAGACAGGTTAATTCATACAACAGCGGTGCCCGCAGACATCAGCGACTCAAGCAATGCAACCAGAAGTGACGGAATCTGGAGCAGACAAGTCTGTGTGTCTCTAGGTGTACTATAAAGCTGACATATGTCAAACATGTGATATGTACATACACGTTATACAAGCTTATAAAAAAAAAAAAAAAAACGTATAAAGCAACATGCAAGGACAGCAACTCAAACAGAATCCATCCTTCACAGGTCTAACTTTGTTTGCTCGGCTTTGATTTTAACTCAAACACTCCTCAATAGGATAGGGTGCATCCAGAGAAAAGCAGCCAGGGTTTCCAACCGCCAGTAAATTTACTGACAGTTTGTAAAAATCTGTGATTTTTTTTTACAACTGCCAGTAAATATCAGGGGCTGATAATTTCATGCTGTGTTGGCTTAAATCAAGCAAATGACTTTGTTAAAGGAATTTCCATATCATGTTTATACTGTTCAAATATTCACTGTGTTAGTTTTCAATAGGAGTTCTGTAATTTCTCAGGTTGCTAGTAAAAAAAAAAAAATTTGCTCCGCCAGTAAATCTTTAGTTTGGTCAGTAAAAAATGCTGCGGAAGGTTGGCAACCCTGAATGCAGCACAATCGCAGCTTTAAAAACGCTCATCCGCAATGCTCATCTTCAACCGCTTCAGCCCCGGAAGCTTTTACCCCCTTGCTGACCAGAGCACTTTTTGCGATTCGCCACTCCGTCGCTTTAACTGTCAATTGCGCGGTCGTGAACAAAATTGACATCCTTTTTTCCCACAAATAGAGCTTTCTTTTGGTGGTATTGATCACCTCTGCGGTTTTTATTTTTTGCGCTATAAAAAAAAAAAAAAATAAATAAAAAAAAAAAGTTTGAACTTTGAAAAAAAAAAAAAAAAAAAATTTTTTTTTTACTTTTTGCTATAATAAATATCCCCCAAAAATATATAAAAAAAATACTGTTTTTCCTCAGTTTAAGCCGATATGTATTCTTCTACATATTTTTGGTAAAATCACAATAAGCGTATATTGATTGGTTTGCGCAAAAGTTATAGCGTCTACAAAATAGGGGATAGTTTTATGGAGGGTTTACGTTTTTTTTTTTTTTTTTTAGTAATGGCGGTGATCTGTGATTTTTTAATCGGGACTGCGACATTATATCGGACACTTTTGACACTATTTTGGGACCACTGTCATTTATACAGCGATCAGTGCTATAAAAACGCACTGATTACTGTGTAAATGACACTGGCAGTGAAGGGGTTAACCACTAGGGGGCGATGAAGGGGTTAAGCGTGTCCTAGGGAGTGATTCTAACCAACTGTGGGGGGATGGGCTTCAGGTCAGATGACAGCGATCACCGCTTCCCTTGACAGGGAGCAGTGATCTCTGTCATGACACAAGCCAGAACGGGGAAATGCCTTGTTTACATAGGCACTTCCCCGTTCTGAGGCTCCGTGACACGATCGGCGTACAGGTATGCCCATTTGCCCACTGCTGCCATTGTGCCGACGTATATCGGCGCGCAGCAGTCTGCAAATGGTTAAAGAGGAAGTATGGGAGAATCTTGTCAATGATCTCAAGAAAACAACTGGTAACACACTACACACACACCGTGAAGGACTGAAATCCTGCAGCGCCCACAAGGTCCCCCTCCTCAAGACAGCACATGTACAGGCCCTCTGAAGTGCGTTAATGAACATCTGAATGATTCAGAGAACTGGGTGAAAGCGTTGTGGTCAGACGAGACCAAAATCAAGCTCTTTGGCATCAACTCAATTTGCCATGTTTGGAGGAGGAGGATGACCCCAGGAACACCATCCCCACCTTCAAACATGGAGGTGGAAACATTATGCTTTGGGGGTGTTTTTCTACTAAGGGAACAGGACAACTTCATAGCATCAAAAGGGATGATGGACAGGGCCAAATCTTGTGTGAGAACCTCCTTCCCTCAGCCAAGGCATTGAAAATGGGTCCTGGATGGGTATTCCAGCATGACAATGACCCAAAACACATGGCCAAGGCAACAAACCCTAATCCCCTAGAGAATATGTGGAGGGAGCTGAAGGTTCAAGTTACCAAACATCAGCCTCGAAACCTTAATGACTTGGAGAGGATCTGCCAAGAGGAGTGGGACAAAATCCCTCCTGAGAGGTGTTCAAACCTGGTGGCCAACTACAAGAAACGTCTGACCTCTGATTGCCAACAAGGGTTTTGCCACAAAGTACTAAGTCAAGTTTTGCAAAGGGGTCAAATACTTATTTCACTCATTAAAATGCAAATAAATTTACAACTTTTTTGAAATGCGTTTTTCTGGATATTTTTGTAGTTATTCTGTCTCTCGCTGTTAAAATAAACCTTCCATTAAAATTATAGACTGGTCATTTCTTTGTCAGTGGGCAAACGTACAAAAATCAGCAGGGGATCAAATACTATTTCCCCTCACTGTATTCGACATCCATACCTTTCTAATTCAACTCTCGTTTAGTTTAGGGTCTCCTGCATAGACTGAACAGACATTGCCTGTGTGAAAAGGACCTAAAGCAGCTACCACATCTAAGGACTGGTAAACTGTAATATACACATTTTGTTTTTGGGTTTAGATACACTTTAAACCTTCTCCAAGGTCTTTTCCATGTGTACAGACATAGAAAGAAGACAGGGAAGTGGTTAAACTGCTTTCCACATAAGTTGAAAGCCCCAAACAGACTTCTTGTTTTGGTTAGAGAGGGGAAGGGTTAGGGCCTCTGTCTGTTTTTTTATTTATATCCAGTCTTTAATATTGTCTTTAATATTATTGATTGGACCCAGGGCAAAACTTTTCTCAAAATCAATTTACGGAATCAGATCAGGCAGCTATCGCGAATGGTTGCCAGAGGTTACAGTATATCATTACCGCTCACTGACTGGTTGCTAGAGATTACAGCACACATTACGGCTCACTGATTAGTTGCTAGAGGTTACAGCACATGATTTCTGCTTGTTGATTGGTTGCTAGAGATTACAGTGGATATGACCTCAGGGGGGCATGATATACCTATCAATGCCGCCGCTATTTACATATGAACGATTAATTTACATGTAAACACAGGGTCTGCAGGTGAGTAATCTGTACACAACAATAGGGCAGAGCTGGGCAGCATTAGTTCCAGCATTTCACACAGATATTGAGACACAGCACAGGACTAAAACCTCAAGGGATGAGGGAATTTAAACCAGGATAGTTGCCAAGTATGAGGCAGCTGCTTTGGGCCCCACAGCAATGACAGGGCCCAGGGCAGCTGCCCCTTTTGCCCTGCCTTAAAAATGGCCCTATTGGTGAGATTCCCCTTAACTTCCAGCCAGGACTAGAAGTTGAGGGAAATCTCTCCAACAGGAACACCAAAACACAGACTAGTGTCTGTGCACAGATTGAGAATGAAAAGGAAAAAAAATAAAGTTTGGATCATTTAAAGCTTTTGTTCGATTTCCAATTGTCCGCCACTAAAAGGTGGGCAACAAAAGGACTAACTTGAGGCAATGCACATTGGAAGAGAAGGTTTGCTTTGTACGTGTAGGGGTAGCTTGAAATTAACCTGTCAGTACCGAAAGAACCAACAAGTACTAAATTATAATACAGGCACCAAGCAGTGCTACACAATTTCAGAGGATCCCTGCTATTATGGCCATCCTACTACCTTATTCTCCTAAAAGGTTAACACAAGGCCGGAAGCGCTTGCACTGGCCAAAGGAATCCCACTGTCACTCAATCACTTGACCAAACAAGTAGACATTTCATCAAGTGATCTCTACTAATAGAAAGGATCTCATTGGCTGATCCTCCCTATTGGCAAAGATCAGGTGATCAGGTGCTGTGGATCCTGGAGCAGAAATTTTATTGGTCATGTTTGTCATGGCTTTGTTTCACATAAATTATGAGTTTGGAGGTAATAAACAGCAAACATTGGCATAAGACATCGATTTACAAATACACAAAATAGAGTGGAGGCATAAAAATACCCAACGTCGTTACCAAGATACAAATACAGGAGCAGAAAAACTTATAAACCTGCATCTTCATAGAAGATACAGTAATATGCAAAAGCAATGGACCTAAAATCATCTGGGGATTTCTGATTAACTGGGCTAAGTGCCCCTATAAGAAGGGGATAAAGGGCATGTGAAGGACTAGGTCACTGTAAAGCCAGCCATGGACTGAGTGTTTTTCTTTTCTGCAACCACAGTCAGTGTTGATGGGGGGGAAACCTCCCAGCGGGGGGCGGCACTGTCCCCATGAGGAGAACACCGTGAACGCAACGATTACTGATAGCGGCTATATTAGCCACTAGCAATAATCTTATGTAAAATCCGTCAGGCTGGTTGTACCCAAGTTGATGAACTGGCCAAGATTCGAACCGTCTATGGCCTATTTTAGAGTGGTGGTGTAAGAGGGAAAAAGAAGAGTGAATAAGAAGAGTAAGAATATGGAAAGTACATAACGAGGCAACAGAAGCATAGAGAAGAAGAGGGGGGGGGGAGAGGAGGACAAGGGTGTGAAGGAGTCACGTGAGGCCCAATCATATGGCAACATCCTCATAGACCACGTGTCAAACACAAGGCCCGCAGGCCAAATCTGGCCCTCCAGACCATTTCATGTGGCCCTCGTGGTTCTGTGGGGAGCACTGTTGAGTTCCTGCACCTGTTCTCTGAGAACAAAGGTCCTGCGTAAAGTTATATAGTCTAACAGATACAACCGGTCCTTTGAGGACAACCATAATGCTGATGTGGCCCACAATGAAATTGAGTATGACACCCCTGTCATAGACCGATGTATCCAATCATGCCAAAAGGAGAGAGAGAACGATCAAATTTAAAAATGACCATTATCAGTTCAACCATGGGTTCCAAACCTTTAAACAATTTGGCATGGCTATCAATGAGTATGGAGGTGAGGTTCTCAGGCATCACGAGACTCTGTTCTACCTCAAAGTTGATCGATGGTTGCCTCTATGCAGTTTTTCATGCCTTTGGTTAATTTTTTTTCTTTGAAGCTGGTAAAAACATGAAAAGTTTCTCCCATCCAATGGTGAAGATGTCAACTGGCCAACTCTTGGAAGCAGTGCTGATTTCAAGCTACGTACATCTGTGCAGAGAAGTGCTCTGTCCTGGAACAAACCTAGGTTTGGTAGTTGGTGTCACAGCCTCCATTGCTAGATGAGATCTTCAGCTTTGTAGCTTCATATGATGTTAGGTTCCATTTTTTTTATTTTTAGGGAGACAAATGCATATGACTAATGTTTATTCTATTCTACAGGAAACCTCTGGATGCTTTTATGGCCTTGTAGAAGCCAATTATTTTTCTACTAGATCTGTATTTTTAACTGAGGCAGAGGAGTGGCCACATATATAAACAACGTTTTTGGCAGAGTCATGTGGTCACCACAAAAAGTGGCTTTCACAGAATTAGCTGTAGTTTCTCTATAATTATAGAAAGACATGCCATTGTCGATACAAAATACCTTCCAGCAAAGCTATTCTTTTAAAATAAAATCCAAAAAGCAAGTGAACTCCTATACTGAAAAACACGGAAAGTCAAAATATACCCAACTCTGGGTTTTACATAATCTGCCGGAGTCACATTCAGCGGACTTTGACATCTGATTCTAGGGGACTGCAATCTTTAGCCACATAATCCCGTGCCCTCTTTCTCTGTCTATAACACAAGGTGATGGTGAGGCTGAGGATACAGAATACTGATACAGAAGGACTGAACGGATACAGAAGGACTGAACAAAAGAAATCTATTGATTCTCCCCATCCATGATAAATAGCATGGAATATCCATTGCCAGCTAATGTAGTCCAACAGCCTCCACATGCGGCTGTCAGAATACTCAAACAGTGACTAGATCTGATTGGATGCAGTCACGGTTTGGTTCCTTCACTTTTCAGATCAAAGGACGTGGGGTGGGAGGGTGGCAGCAGGGCCACCAATTGCTCAAATTATGGCCAGTTCTTTAGCAATCGGTATGGCCATCTTTAGGTTCAGTGATGATCCCTCCAACCAACCCAATCCCCCCCTCCCCCGGACGGACAGAGGCCTCCTTACCTTAGGAGGCAGATGACAAGGGCTGCTGACCCTCGCTCCGGGGGCCGTTCTCCTCCCCGCTGAAGAGGAAGCGGGTCCTGAGACTCCCTGGCAAATTGGGTCTCAGGAGCCACTTCCTGATTGACTGGAGGTGAATCAGGAAGACAATATCGAATATTAAATTCGCTATTGTCAAACAACTGGGTGGGCTCAGGCCGCAGTGCTCTGCGCCCCGAGCCCATCCATTTTTGAAGCCAATTAGAGCCTCAGGCTCTAAAAAAAAAAAAAAAAAACCCCCGTTGAAATCCATGCATCCAGCACCCTGTATGTAGATTAGAGGCTGGATGCATGGATTAGGGGGGCGGCGCTTCGGCACCCCTAATTGACGGGCCGCCGCCATTTAGGTTACTAATGGATAGTCTGATGTACTACAGCTATGCTGGGTAAAAAACAGTTAAGCACTTGGTATAAGCCTCTTGCAGTACACTGCAAAATGTAGCTCAGATTGGTAGAGGGAGAAGTTTGTAGTGCTTCCAAGAGAAGTGAGGGATTTAAAAAAAATGAATATTTATACTCACCTAGATGAATGCATAAGTCTAATGCTGCATCTGTTCCATGCTGCCTCTACACTGACCGTCAGAACTTCAATTCATGTATGGGGCAGGGAGGTTGTACAGAAGTTGATCTATCGAAAGATATCCGGTTGGATTTTCCCACCTCAATCAGCACCGCAGGCTATAGCTGGCAGGGCTGATCAGTGTATTCTGATGGCACTGTCAGAATACAATAGCTCAATGGGAAAAATTCCCCCATCTGCCTCCAGTGTGTGGATGTGGGAATTGAGTCTTTTTTTTTTTTTCCAACCCAACTGGTTGAACGTAGAAAAATGACTCATCTATGGGCCGCCTAAGTATTACTAAACTGCAGCAACGGAAAACTCAGGTCTCTGCCAGAAGGCTGTGCTGTGTGCTAGAACTGTGAAAAATCTTAAAACTGGATGTAGAGAAATACAAATTTAAGTAAAACAGCCCCCACAATCGGCTAGCCTTAATACGACACCAAAAACACGATAATTCCAGGGGAATTTTTTTTTTTTTTTTTGGGGCATTTGCTGTGTAAAAATAAATGATCTCTATTGATGCCTGTCCATTGTTTGGCTGCTGCTCCGTTCTGTAAAACTGTTAGTTTTTGTTCGGCTCCCACAGAATTGTAAGCACTGAATGTTCGATGACGAAACTTGTAGTTCCAGCTGTAGCACACTGACCACTGCAGGTCACTCATTGTACACCTCTATTCAGAAAAGCCTTGTGTTCTTTTCACTTATTGCAAGGCTTCCTGTGTTCTGGGGGCTTCTCTGATTGGACGAGGTGTAGATCATGATGTCACTGCCCAAACTCATTCAATCAGAGAACACCTTGCACTCTTTCAGAAAATGCAAAGCGTTCCTTGAATAGCACCCATGCCAAGTGTGCGAAATTCTGTGTCAATACAGCAGGGCATCAAGGTACCCAGAAGCAAGTGGAGATCGCTGTAATAACGGTGCCTACAGTGATTTCCAGCTTCCATACAGCTCCCACAGTTAACTTTATGACCACCGACAGGGTAAAGTGGACAACATTGATTTTCTCGTTACAATGGCATCTTAAAGTGGATGGGATACTATAGGCAGCAAGTAAACATGTTGTTCCTGAAGTTGAGGTGTTGAAATCAGAGAAGAATGGGGCATCACAGTTTGTTGTGTATGAGGCAACATAGTTACAAAAAAAAAAAAAAGACACAAGTCAAAGTCCAACCTATGTGTGTGATTATATGTCAGTATTACATTGTATATTCCTTTATGTTGCGGTCGTTCAGGTGCTTATCTAATAGTTTCTTGAAACTATCAATGCCCCCCGCTGAGACCACCGCCTGTGGAAGGGAATTCCACATCCTTGCCGCTCTTAGGCCCCTTTCACACGGAAGGCCCGTTCAGATCCGCCTGTCAGTTTTGACGGCGGATCTGAACGGGCGCTCCATGTTACTCTATGGAGCGTCGGATGTCAGCGGAGACATGTCCGCTGACATCCGATCCGGTCCGATCCGCCAAATCCAGACGTATGGACCACACGTCCAGATCCGTCGGATCGGGTGAGATCGGGTGAGATCGGGTGAAAACGGACACACTGTCCGTTTTCATCCGATCTCTCCATAGAGATCAGCGGCGCTCGCAAGCCCCTCCCCGCTCAGTGAGCGGAGAGAGGCTTGTCATCCGCCGGCTCAGCGGAGTCAACGGACAGATCTCCCGCTGAGCCGGCGGACAGAGGCGGGCTCCGTGCAAGCGGAGTCCGCCTCGTCTGAAAGGGGCCTTACAGTAAAGAACCCTCTATGTAGTTTAAGGTTAAACCTCTTTTCTTCTCATTTTAGTCTTGTTAAATTCCCTTCCGCAAAAAAGTTTTATCCCTATTGTGGGGTCACCAGTATGGTATTTATAAATTTAAAATCATATCCCCTCTCAAGCCTCTTTTCTCCAGAGAGAATAAGTTCAGTGTTCGCAACCTTTCCTCATAACTAATATCCTCCAGACAGTTTATTAGCTTTGTTGCCCTTCTTTGTACTCGCTCCATTTCCAGTACATCCTTCCTGAGGACTGGTGCCCAGAACTGGACATCATACTCTAGGTGCGGCCGGGCCAGAGTCTTGTAGAGCGGGAGAATTATCGTTTTATCCCTGGAGTTGATCCCCTTTTTAATGCATGCCAATATTCTGTTTGCTTTGTTAGCAGCAGCTTGGCATTGCATGCCATTACTAAGCATATCATCTACTAAGGACCCCCAGGTCCTTTTCCATCCTAGATTCCCCCAGAGGTTCTCCCCCAGTGTATAGATTGCGTTCATATTTTTGCCACCTAAATGCATTAAATTTTACATATTTCTACATTAAACCTCATTTGCCATGTAGTTGCCCACCCCATTAATTTGTTCAGATATTTTTGCAAGGTTTCCACATCCTGTAGAGAAGTTATTGCCCTGCTTAGCTTAGTATTGTCCGCAAATACAGAGATTGAACTGTTTACCCCATCCTCCAGGTCATTTATAGCAAAGCCGCAGACTGGTCAGGGTGCGTATGCTGACCTGTGTCCATAGCCAAAAGTGTCTACAATGGCCACATGAGCATGAGAACTGGACCACGGAGCAATGGAAGAAGGTGGCCTGGTCTGATGATAAACATTTTCATTTACATCATGTGGATGGCTGGATGTGTGTGTTTTTCCTCGCTGGGGAAAAGGTGGCACCAGGATGCATTGTGAGAAGAAGGCAAGCCAGCGGAGACAGTGTGATGATGTGGGCAATGTTCTGCTAGTAATTTTTGGGTCCTGCTATTCACGTGGATGTTACTTAAAGTGGTTGTAAACCCTTACAAACCACTTTGACCTACAGGTAAGCCTAGATTAAGGCTTACCTGTAGGTCCAATAAATATCTCCTAAACCTACATGATATTTAGAAAAAAACAGGCACCGCTGTCTACGGCGCGCAGGCGCACTGCGCATGCCGAGATCACGGCGATATGCCGTTTTCGTGCGCATGTGCGGGAGTGACGTCATCGCCGCTTCAGCAAATGACAGCGATGGAGCAGCGAGACCCGGAAGTCACTCCGGGAATGATGGCGGCGGAGGAGGTCGTGGATGAGGGTCACTTCGAGGACTTCGTTCTCAGGTAAGTTATTCATAATGAGCTAGTATGCTATGCATACTAGCTCATTATGCCTTTGCCTTGCAGGTTCTGTTTCTTTCTTTTTTTTTTGGAGGGGGCTTTACTTCCTCTTTAATACTTACAACCTACCGCTGGTAAATTAAAATTGAACCTACCACTGACCAAGTACACTTCATGAAAACGGTATTCCCTGATGGCAGTGGCCTTTTTCACCAGGATATTGCGCCCTGCTATACTGCAAAAATGGTTCAAGAATGGTTTAAGGAACACAATGACGACAAGTTTGATGTGATTAGTTGGACTCCAAATTCTCCAAATCTAAATTCAGTGGAGCATCTGTGGGATGTGCTGGAAAAGTTCAATCCATGGAGGATCTACCTTGCAACTTACTGGAAGTAAAAGATCTGATACTGATGGCTTGGTGCCAGATACCACAGTATAGCTTCAGAGTCCTAATGGAGTCTATCCCACGACAGGTCAGGTCTTTTTCGCAGCAAAAGGTGAGGTTTTCATGGCAAAAGGGGTACCTACTTCAGTATTAGGTGAATGGTCATATGGCTGATCAGTGTATCTACGTAGATCAAAGCTGGACCAATGTAACCAAGTAAAAATTGCCATATCTAAACTTCAGCTTAAGTTTCGGTTAGTCCCGATGATGCAAATGTTGGACAGATGGCAGCATCACTTCCAATAATAGGAGGTGGCACAGACACATAAAAGCTCATTGCATCTCAACTTCATAAAAAGAATTGTTCAAACCGTACTATTTTCCTTTTATTTCTGACCAGAGGTGTTCCTTTAAATAAAACCATAAAACGTTGGAGAGATCCCAATCATCGTGCTACATAAACAGGGCTCAAGTCCTGCGGGAACGCATGGGAACGGAGTTCCTGTACTTTATCCACAACAGGAACTCAGTTCCCATTAGCAGCCGTGTCCTGCAAGACTTTGAAGTATGCGAGCTGTGTGACAGGTGCTACACCAGCAGCTGCCGACACAGTTTGCAATAGTAAGTGCCGCACACCTGACCATTCAGGCATTGCCAGTAGGGGGCCCCATGACAGCTTTCGCTTCGATCTACCTGTCAATCACAGCTAGCAGACGGGTAGATCAGGTCCCTGCTGCTAAGAGATTGTATTTAGTCAGACCTCTGGTGATGCGCTCCTCCCCGCCGGACCCTCCTGATTTTCTGTCTCCTCATCTCCCCCCCAGTCTCCTGCATACTTGCTCTGTGTGTCCTGCTGAATCCCCCCCTCCTCTATCTTCAGTGCCATATGAGAGAACCCATAGGTGGAGCACAGCTATTCTTCTCACAGGACATGCAGGGAGAGAGGTGAGCTGAGGGAGGAACATCAGTTTGGGGTGGTAAGCTGAGCACAATACCTGGCAAAGTTTAATGCCAGGAGGGAAGTTTATGTGGAAATATGTGAAGGGTTGGAATAGCAGAGAGTGTGTGTTGGAGCCCTGCAGAGTTTGCAGCCCCCCAACTAACATACATCTCCTAAGCAGGAACACATCACTATCTCCCCAAGCATTCTGTCCAGATAATGTGCAGATCATTTATGACCTTTCCATTTAACCCTGTGTTATCCAAATTCTGTTCAATGAAAAGTGTAAACTCACCACATAAACACTCTCTATACAAAATAAAATTCCCCAATAAAGATCAGAACATGATGTTCACATTTGCATGGAAGCACAATTGAATGAATGCTGATTATTCAGAGAATTACCGTATTTATGTTTATTGAGGATTGTTTTTTTATGTACTAACAGTTAAGCTTCATACACACAATACGAAAATTGGATGAAAAATACCACTTTTGAAGCGTTCGTGCATATGAGCGTATCATTTTTTTTTTTTGGTGGGGGAGTGGATCTTGGGTGGGAGTTCCCACACTATTTTCCCCAGGACTTGACCCCTGTACATAAACACATAGCTTGTATTCGTTTTAAAAACTTTGAGAGTGCATTGTGAGTGGTTTGAGGGTAAGCAAGGGCAACATAATGGCATTAAGAGCGAAGAACATGGACTATTAAAAACAAAAGCATGAGCATAGGGGTTAATTAAAAATTGTTGGGCCAATAGAAGAGAAGGATAAATTGTGGGACGGGGGGGGGGGGGGGGTTGTGGAATGAAGGGACAGTGGGATGACAAGAGCAAAACATGCAAGTGGGTGAAAAGAGAAATTAGAACAGACGTACAGTGACCAGGCTGCCACTTTCGTACACAATGCCAGGCTGTGCTTGTCCTAAAATGGCCTTGCAAGACACATTTTAATAGGTTCTGCATGAAAGCAGAGGTCTGGAAACACAACCCCAATCCTCAACGGCTGGCACGCCGCCAACCCTTCCCAGAATACCGCTGTTTAAAGAGACAAACTTTTTTTTTTTTTTTTCGCTAAAGACTTTCACGGGACTGTTAAAAACCCCCAAAAAAAGATGTAAGAAGAGTCTGTCGTTTTGAAGAAAGTTTTTTTCCTGCTATATGTCAAAATTCTCATTTCGGGTCTCAAACTCATTTACGGGAAACGCCTAACAAAAATAGCAAAAGTCAGACGGATACTGATCTACGAATAAATTATAAGACTTTAGAGGAGCTTTAATTTAAAAAAAATAATAAGAATGTAAAAAAAATAAAAAAATAATAAGAGATGGCTTACACTATGAGACATGTTTTGTCTCTTCTAAACACACCTATATAAAACAATAATGCAGCGCTTAAGCAAAAAACATAAAGTAACACAATTATATAAAAGTGACATAAAACAATATAACACAATAAATGCAGCAACATTAACATGCAAACCCACCAAACATAGTGCGCTATGGTGCTCTGGAGATGCTGGTAAACAAAAACGTGTCCAAATACAAAAAAAGAAAGAAAAGAAAAATCATAAAAAAGTGTTAATGGGAAAATAAATGCCTAGATCAGTGGTCTCCAAATGGCTGCCCCCCTTGCTTGCCTTTACCCCTTAAAGTGGTTGCAAACCCTTACAAACCACTTTGGCCTACAGGTAAGCCTAGATTAAGGCTTACCTGTAGGTCCAAGAAATATCTCCTAAGCCTACACATATTTACAAAAAAGACAGCAGCGCGCAGGCGCACTGAGCACGTCGCAGATCACTGCGAAATGCCGCTCGTGGCGGCTCCCTTGCGCATGCGCGGGAGTGACGTCATTGCAGCTCCAGCTAATCACAGCGCCGGAGCAGCAAGACCCGGAAGTCACAACGGGATTGATGGCGGCCGAGGAGGACGTGGACGAGGATTGCTTCTGGGGCTTAGTTCTCAGGTAAGTTATTCATAATGAGCTAGTATGCTGTGCATACTAGCTCATTATGCCTTTGCCTTGCAGGTTGCATTTAAAAAAAAAATAAAAAAAGGTGCCTTTACTTCCTCTTTAATTTCCTGCCCCATAGGCAAAACAGGAAGTGAGAGGAAATCCCTCCAAAGTGGGGGGAAGCTCTGTCACCAGAACTAGTGTCACCATTGGCAGATATCCCCTCTATTACTGTTCTGCCGTCAACCCAAAATTTGGTGTTTTCTTTTACTTTCAGTTTCGAAGATCGTGATAAACAGGACAAATAGGGTGAATCTTTCTGAAAGGGGGAACAGACAGCAATAAGAAAATGACAGTTGTTCTTATCCCTTTCCACTCTATCCAAATAAAAACAAAAACAAAAAAAAAAAAAAACACGCTTTCCCTTACGTTACACTTTAAGTTGCCACCAGAACAGGAGCAGTAGAAATATTTCACAGGAAATGTTCCA
The DNA here is from genome assembly GCA_028564925.1 of Lithobates sylvaticus. NCBI lineage: Eukaryota > Metazoa > Chordata > Amphibia > Anura > Ranidae > Lithobates > Lithobates sylvaticus. The sequence continues at coordinate 59,595,745 of CM053037.1, read as the reverse complement.
TTGATAGCTGTTGAAGAAGGTATTGACGTCCCATTTCCTGCTGAATCTACAAGACAGGAGATTGGAAATTTGCCCAATGGGTCACAGATAGGAAAAGGCGGGGTTTATACCATCTCCTACTCTACCCAAAATGTTAAAAAAAAAGTTTCCCCATAAATTATAATTGAAGGCAGTGGTTTCCAAACAGATGCCCTTTGCTAGCCTTTATTTAGCCCTTGGGGGATTGTTCCTCCTACTGATTTGAGGCACTATTCCTAAAACGGACACCAACGATGGGGCACTATTTCTACTACTGACACCAAGGATGGGGCACTATTCCTCCTACTGACACCAAGGATGGGGCACCATTCCTCCGAATGACACCAAGGATGGGCCATTATTCCTCCTACTGACACAAAGGATGGGGGACTATTCCTCCTACTGACACCAAGGATGGGCCATTATTCCTCCTACTGACACCAAGGATGGGGCACTATTCCTCCTACTGACACCAAGGATGGGCACTATTCCTCCTACTGACACCAAGGATGGGGCACTATTCCTCCTACTGACACCAAGGATGGGCACTATTCCTCCTACTGACACCAAGGATGGGCCACTATTCCTCCTACTGACACCAAGGATGGGGCACTATTCCTCCTACTGACACCAAGGATGGGCCGCTATTCCTCCTACTGACACCAAGGATGGGCCGCTGTTCCTCCTACTGACACCAAGGATGGGCCGCTATTTCTCCTACTGACACCAAGGATGGGGCACTATTCCTCCTACTGACACCAAGGATGGGCCACTATTCCCCCCCCCCCCCCCTGACCCCAAGGATGGGCCACTATTCCTCCTACTGACACCAAGGATGGGCCACTATTCCTCCTACTGACACCAAGGATGGGCCACTATTCCTCCTACTGACACCAAGGATGGGCCACTATTCCTCCTACTGACACCAAGGATGGGGAACTATTCCTCCTACTGACACCAAGGATGGGTCACCATTTCTCCCATTGACAAAAATGATGGGGCACTATTCCTCCTCCTACTGACCACAGGCACTATGCAACTGAGGCATTGTTATACTCTCACTGATCGATACAGCCGATGCGTCTTTTTTTTTTTTAACCACTTGCAACCCAGGCCAATTCTGCCAATTCTCTCATATGTAAAAATCTGTGTTTTTTTTTGCTGGAAAATTACTTAGAACCCTCAAATATGAATATGTTTTTTTTCAGCAGAGATCTTAGAGAATAAAAAGGCGATCGTTGCAATTTTTTTATGTCACACGGTATTTGTGTAGCAGTTTTTCAAATGCACTTTAATAAATAAAAAAACAAAACAATATATAACCTAATTTTTGTAAAATATAAAAGATGATGTTATGCTGAGTAAATAGATACCAAACATGTCATGCGTTAAAACAGTACACGCGCGTGGAAGGGCGGCAAACTACAAACTACAGGACTTAATCTCCACACGCGATGCTTTAAAAAATTCCAGTTTAGCCGTTTAGAGTTACAGAGGAGATCTAGTGTTGAAATTATCGCTCTCACGCGGTCGTTTGCGGCAATACCTCACATGTGTGGTTTGAACATCATTTACATATGTGGGCATGACCTACATATGTGTTCACCATTACGTGCGAGCAAAGGGGCGTTTTAATGGCATTTTTTATTTTACTACATTTTTTCATTTTCCCTTTGAAACATTTTTTTTTTATCACTTTGATTCCTATCACAAGGATATCCCTTGTGATAGAATTAAGCAGTGACAGGTCCTCTTTATGGAGAGATCTGGGGTGAATACCCCACATCTCTCCTCTACAATGTAAAGTATTAGATATAATAAAAAAAAAATAAAAAAAAGAAAATGATCTAGTGCTTTAGAAAAATAAAATGGCCTTGTTTACATTGGGCTGGAATCGGAAGTGACGTCATGATGTTGCGCCGGTCCTCCTAGAGCAGGGTCTCAAACTGGTGGCCCTCCAGCTGTTGCCAAACGTCAAGTCCCATCATGCCTCTGCCTGTGGGAGTCATGCTCGTAACTGTAAAGGCCCGTACACACGATCGGACTTTTTGAAAACCAACATGCAAATTAGCTGTTTTGGACCAACATCCGACCGTGTGTACGCTCCAACGGACCAACTTTTTCCAGGTTTCATCTGACTTTTGTTGGCTGTGCGAACGGACCACCTTTCTGCCAACAAAAGTCCGATGGACCAAAGTCCGACCGTGTGTACACAAAACCAACGGACTTGTGTACAAAGTACAAACACGCATGCTCAGAACCAATGCAAAAGATCAGACAACAATATAGAAATTGACCAAAGGTGGCGCTGTAGTATTCGAACGTCCTCTTTTGAAGTGTCGTCAGTACGTTGAAACGTCACTACGTTCGTGTTTGTTGCCTAAAAAGTCCGATCGTGTGTATGCAAGACCAACTTGGGGCCAACGCCCTTTGGATAAAAATCCACGGGAAAGTTGGTCCAAGGTCCGATCGTGTGTATGAGGCTTTAGCCTTGCAATGCCTCAAGGGACTTTTCAGCAAAAGCTGGAAGGCACCATTTTGAGACCCCTGTTCTAGAGGATAGACCATAAAAATGAGCGGAGGCCATCTTTCCTCTGCTCATCTCTGTTACCAACCGCCAGACTGGTTCTCAGGGCTACCGATCATTCAGGTAAGCCCGAGAACCACCGGGAAGTAGAGGGAGGGGGATCCCTTCCACTGCTTCTAAAAGTGATCCAGCAGCTAATCTGCCGCTCAGACCACTTTTATCAGTTAAAGAGTCACTGGCTGAAAAAAAAAAAAACACTACCAGGGTTATGACATATTGCTACAGCCAGAACCTCAATATTTGGACTGAGGACATCTTTTGTCTATGGCCCGGTCAGCAAGTGGTTTAACAGGTTGCTGGCCACTGTAGGGCCCTCTGTACCTGTGTGAATAAGCTCTAAAGCTAAAGACAAGAACTAGCTTGTGCACCTGTGCGATTTGACCTGTGCGATTTGAGTGCAGTTTCAGCCTATTTATTAGGCTGAGATCGCACCAAAAGTAGCGCATGCACTACTTTAAAAAACGCACTGCAATCGGATCACATGGTATAAACGCAGTACGTTTGTGGGGTCATTAGCATTGCATTGACAGCCACTGCAGATTGCAGTGAAAACGCACATGGGGCATGGGTTTCCCACACCGCCTTCTGGTGCGAAAGGCAGTAATTGTAAATAACCATTTACATATTTCAACTCCTCAAGGGAGGAAAACTTTTCCACATGGCTTCTAGTAACTAAAGCAAACACGACACGCGGGGACCAAATTATGGGAGCATCTGTGGTTTCCATGTTTTTAAAAAACAAACCCTCTGGGGCTGACATCCTGATCGTCTCTTCAGAACTTTGAAAGTCGCTGACCTAGAACAAGGACATAGTGGTGAAGCATCGCAACACCTGGTCTGCATACGTGTTCTAGGTCATCGACGTATTAGGTAGCGCAGCTGGAAAATGGAAGGATTAGGATGGACTGTCCTTGAGCAAGGACCTCTTTACTAGAAATGGTTTTAGTTTTGTTTAAACAATTAAATGACATGGGCCCCCGGGTTGGTGATGCCATAACGTGCTAGCAAGTACCACATATTGGCACATTATTACCCGTCATAATGTGCACTCCAAATGTGTGCGGTCACCAATCCTTTGGGTCCCACGCATTTCCATCTTCACCCAGTCTTCCTTCCGAGTTTTGTCTGTTCAGCCGCCTGAATAGCCGGGCTGTGATGACATCACTCTCACGCATGCGCACGGGTCACGCCACCACAGCACAGATCGGGTGCCATTAAAGTGTTACTAAACCCACAACAGTAAAATCAGTCTGTATATGCAGTAAAGCATGCTTGTTATACTCACTGTGGAGTCTAAGGGGTTAATCCTCTGCATGGTGTATAAAGGCTGTTTGATCCTGTCTTCTCCGATCCTCCTCTTCTTTTATGGTCTCTCTATTTACGGAGCCAAGGGATGGGCTGCACATGCTCAGTTTGGTGTGTATTGCTAGATTTATTTATTTTCTTGGGAGGGTGATCAGCACAGAGCCAATCAGCACTTTCTAGACATGTCCAGACAGAGGATCAGGGGAGAATGAAAACTCCTCCTACAAGCTTTACTAGGAACTGATACAAGTCACAAGGCTGCTATATACTGCTGATGAGCAGGAATTTAGCAGTTTATATTTATTAACATAATTGCATTTCTATGTTCTGTGTACTGTGGGAGACCAGATATAGTGAATGCAGGGTCCTGGGTTTAGTAACACTTTAACCGCTTCCCGACCGCCCACTGTAGATATACGTCTACAGAATGGCATGGCTAGGCTAAAGCACGTATATATACGTCCCCTTTAATTGCCTAGCCACGGGGCGGCGCGCTCGCGTCCCAGTCGGGAGCTCCGTGACCACGGCCGCGGGACCAGTGGACCCGATCGCCGCTAGCTTGCCCGCGATCGGGCCACAGAGCTGAAGAACGGGGAGAGGTCTGCGTAAACAAACCTCTCCCCGCGCTTCCTACACTGCCTGTCATTGATCGGTTGTTCCCTGTCATTGGGAAAGCTGATCAGTGACGTCAGACGTACAGCCACGCCTGTAAAAAAAAAAAAAAACACAACACGTCACACTAACTCCTCCCCGCCCCCTAGTGGTTAACTCCATCACTGCCACTGTCATTTACATAGGAATCAGTGCATTTAAATAGCACTGATTTCTGTATAAATGACAATGGTCCCAAAAATATCCGATGTGTCCGCCATAATGTCGCAGTCACAATAAAAAAAAATCGCTGATCGCCGCCATTACTAGTAAAAAAAAAAAAAAAATAATAATAAAAATGCTATAAAACTATCCCCTATTTTGTAAACGTTATAACTTTTGCGCAAACCAATCAATAATCGCTAATTGCGATTTTTTTTTACCAAAGATATGTAGAAGAATACGTATCGGCCTAAACTGAGAAAAAAAAAATGTTTTTTTATATATTTTTTGGGGATATTTTATTATAGCAAAAAGTAAAAAATATTGAATTTTTTTTCAAAATTGTCGAACTATTTTTGTTTATAGCGCAAAAAATAAAAACCGCAGGGGCGATCAAATACCACCAAAAGAAAGCTCTATTTGTGGGAAAAAAAGGACGCCAATTTTGTTTGGGAGCCACGTCGCACGACCGCGCAATTGTCAGTCCTTTGGCTGCCAATTGGTCCAGGGCTGAAGTGGTTAATGTACGCTGAGCTGTGCGGCTCGGTGTACACGACAGCCGACAGGCCGGGCAACAAATTTTACAAAAGGAGCGTTCTATACCCATTTTTTTGTTTTTTAATCCAACTGCCTAATTTTGGCATGGTTTTAGCCACTTGTAACCCTCTGTACAGCAGAACTCAGACTAGAAGAGGGAAGAGCAGGACTGGAAGCCAGTCAGTTTTGTGCAAAGCATAGGAACTGGCAAAGAACATTCTGACAGGTGGAGAGAGCAAAGTGACCAAAGAGGAAACCGTACCATGCTGCTACTGTGCCTTCTTATCCAATAACAGGCTGGGGGCGGGAGGAAGACCAGGCTGAATTTTTTTTAACTGCAGTAGAGAGGAGACAGGTCACTAACCTGGCTGTGCGGTTTGGTACAGCTGTGTATACCTCAGGACTAGATGTATTACGAAGATTACTAAATAGAACCAATGAAGTCATTTACCACCTAACAACGGGGGAAACATCCAACATATAGCCCAGCACCTGATACCCTGATTAATGTTGTGCTTTAAGGCTTGATGAAGACTAGCGTCTCCTGACTCAGCGCTAAAGGCAACCAACCGGCTGAGTACATGACAGCGAAAAACAAGGTCATCTTATCTTCTATCGTTCACATTACAAAGTGAACTCACTTTGCTAAGAAAAATCCTCGGCCCTCTTAGTAAAGCCACCTGAATACCTCCCAGAAAGACAGAAAAAACATCAATTCCAATAATAGTTCCCTTATGCCCCGTACACACGGTCGGAAATTCGGACCACAAAATCCGCCTGATTTTTTCCGACGGATTTTGTCCGGCACTGGTGTTGCATACACACGGTCGGACAAAGTTGTCGGAAAATCCGATCATTCTGAACGTGGTGGCGTTTGTTGCGTACGACGGAACTACGCAGAGGCTAGTAGCCAATAGCTTTGGTCTTGTAATGTGATCTGAGCATGCGTGGCACTTTGTCCGTCGGAATTCGCTACACACGATCGGAAAAAGTCCGATCGGACTTTGTTGTCGGAAAATTTGAGAGCGGGATCTCATATTTTTTCCGGCGGAAATTCCGACAGAAAAAGTCCGATGGAGCCCACACACGGTCGGATTTTCCGACAACATGGTCCGATCGGACATTTTCCGTTGGAAATTCCGACCGTGTGTACGGGGCATAAGGCCGCTTTCACACTTGTGCAACCAGAAAGTCACGCGACTTTGATACGACTTGAAGCAATGCCGGGGTAATCTTGAGGTCTATGGACCTCAAGTCACATCAAAGTCGGACCAAAGTAGTGCAGGGACTACTTTGAAGTCGCTACAACTTGAAGTCGCACAGGTATGAACCGTACTTGAAAATCATGGGGTACGACTTGTCACGCGACTGTGCAGTCCAAAGTCGCAGGACAAGTTGCACAAGTGTGAAAGGGGGCCTTAAAGTGAATACATAGCTGAAACTTTTTTTTCGTTGTATATTTTCCTTCACTTCCTGTCCTGGAGACCCAACAGGGAAGGGAAAAAAACAACATCAAGTTAAAAAGAATCTCCATCTTACAAAGTTGTCACCTGAACACTTGTCCCATCTGGATGACTAACCTTACCACCCTGGTGACAACTCATATGCCCCGTACACACGGTTGGAAATTCCGACCACAAAATCTGTCGGATTTTTTCCGACGGATTTTGTCCGAAACTGGTGTTGCATACACACAGTCGGACAAAGTTGTCGGAAAATCCGATCATTCTGAACGTGGTGACGTTCGTTGCGTACGACGGAACTACGTAGAGGCTAGTAGCCAATAGCTTTGGTCTTGTAATGTGATCTGAGCATGCGTGGCACTTTGTCCGTCGGAATTCGCTACACACGATCGGAAAAAGTTCGATAGGACTTTGTTGTCGGAAAATTTGAAAATTCTGACGGAAAAAGTCAGATGGAGCCCACACACGAACGGAATTTCCGACAACATGGTCCGATAGGACGTTTTCCGTCGGAAAATCCGACCGTGTGTACGGGGCATTAGAATGTTGTATTTCAGTCTCAGGGATCATAGTCACTAAAACAAAGTGTGGACAAAAACAGCAATAAAAACCCAACAGAGGATCCAACCCTTCCCCCGCTCTATCCAAAACTTGAAAGTTCTGCTTTTACTTACACTTTTAATATCAAAACGTGATCTTCTGGCATTTTTATTGCACATTCCCAATACCTTAGGCACCTTTCCCAGAAAAGATGCATTCTTGGGCGTGGGAGAGGCTACTGCTGGAAAGATCTGCATCATGTGCGATGGCTAATCTTTGTCTGCAGCGCAGTAAACTGGCACCGTGCTGCTAAGCGGTTTCATATTGGCAAACTACAGGAAACGTAAGGATCTCCGTCACCCCGGAGCAGAACAGGTATTTTATTTAGCAACCCACAATCTATGCTCATTACTGAACATTGTTTGGAGTGCTCCTTGATCAACCCAAGTAGAGTGTTGGTAGAAGGTATAGGCCCATGTGGGGAAGCAAGAGTTAAACCCTTCAGCCTTGTAACCTGCTCACGCCTCCATTAAAATTTTTTAGGAGATTCCCCACAGACACAGAACAAACTTACAGATACACACAGCAACTCACACAATAGGGCAGGGACCTTTTCTTCTGCTGCTGTCTGATATGGCGGGGGCCCTCCCCACCCACGGGCGTAACCCTTTCGCTGCCTGGCCAAAAGGTCCAGGATGGAGCGCTGGCGTGGCTTTTGCCAAGTCTCATCTAAAATTAAATCTAGCTTTAGGAGATGTGGGAACTGCGGCCAAACGCACATACTAAAGGATGGAGGGAGAACAGGAGGCGGCACAAGAGCAGGCAGAGACGGTGGGGAGAGCAGTGAGCAATGGAACCTGGAGGCTCATATATTAGGAAGGCAGACAGATGCTGAGGGATGTTTCAGTCTCTAGGTTCCTGGCTCCTAACAAGCCTGTCTTGCTACAAATGAAAGACTTTTGTATTTATTGCCCTGCAAGCTCCACTTGTTTCAATGAATCCACATGTGTAATTACATTACAAATGAATACTTCTGTAGCAAATATTTATGATGGTAGCTGAGAAGCAGAAAAAGGTGATGGACAAAGACTGGAGAAAGTCCATGTTGGGAAAAGAAAAAGTTGGTGGCCCTCCTTATGTGCCAGCCAGTCTTCTTACTATATTGCCATCTAGCCAGTTACCCTTCTGGGAACACACAGTGCAGGTTAAAGCGGAGCTCCAACCAAAAAAGGAAGATCTGCTTTAACCACATACCCATTGGGCACTTAAACCCCCTTCCTAACCAGACCAATTTTCAGCTTTCGGTGCTCTCACACTTTGAATGACAATTACTCAGTCATGCAACACTGAACCCAAATGAATTTTGTGTCCTTTTTTTCACACAAATAGAGCTTTCTTTTGGTGGTATTTAATCACTGCTGGGTTTTTTAATTTTTGCGCTATAAATCAAAATATACTGAAAATTCGGCAAAAAAAAAAAAAAAAAATCTTTGTTTCTATTAAAATTTATTGGCGAGTATTGGCAGAGTATTGGCAGAGTATTGCAGTGTTGCACAGTGGTGGCAGAGCATTGCACAGTGGTTGCAGAGTGGTTGCAGAGCATTGCAGAGTGGTGGCAGAGCGTTGCACAGTGGGGGCAGAGCGTTGCACAGTGGGGGCAGAGCGTTGCACAGTGGGGGCAGAGCGTTGCACAGTGGGGGCAGAGCGTTGCACAGTGGGGGCAGAGCGTTGCACAGTGGGGGCAGAGCGTTGCACAGTGGGGGCAGAGTATTGCACAGTGGTTGCAGAGTATTGCACAGTGGTGGCAGAGCATTGCACAGTGGTTGGTGGCAGAGCATTGCACAGTGGTTGGTGGCAGAGCATTGCACAGTGGTGGCAGAGCATTGCACAGTGGTGGCAGAGTATTGCACAGTGGTGGCAGTCTATTGACCAGCGCTGTGGGCACTACACATCCAGCCCACAGCGCTGGTCCCGTCTCTCCCCCTCTCCGCTTCTCTCCTCTCTGTACCGATCGGTACAGAGAGGAGAGGGAGGTACCGGCGTCATGACGTGACGCTGGTTTGTGTACATGTGATCGCTCCGTCATTGGACGGATCGATCACGTGGTAAACGGCCGCTATCAGCGGCCGTTTACCGTGATCCGTGATGATCCCGAGGACCCGGCGGTCACGGATGTTCCCGAGTGCGCGCCCCAGGGGGCGCGCGGGAGCAAGTTTCTGGGAGGACGTCCATAGGACGTCCTCCCAGGATAAGCCGACCGCGCTGTAGCCGTCTTTTGACTATAGCGCGGTCGGCATGTGGTTAAAGGGGTTGTAAATGTAATTTTATTTAATTTTTTTTAAATGACAAACATGTCATACTTACCTCCACTGTGCAGATCGTTTTGCATAGAGTGGCCCCCGAACCTGGTCTTCTGGGGTCCCTCGGCAGCTGTCTCGGCTCCCCCTCACAAGTACTTCTCACCTTCATGTGAGCTCTCTCGCATGGTGAGGAGTGCTTGCGCACCCGTGATACAGCCGGCGGCCATAGCCACTCACTGTATCACTCGGCTCTGCCCCCCGGCGCACCGCGTCATTGGATGTAATTGACAGCAGCGCGAGCCAATGTCTGCGCCGCTTTCAATCCATCCACTGTAACCATTTAACGGCCAGGCTGATCAGTGAAGAGGATGTCGGGGGCGAGCGCAGGACTTTCGAGGGGTCAGGTAAGTAAAAAACGGGGGGGCTGGCATTGTTGGATGTTTTTTCACCTTTACAACCCCTTTAAGGGCCTTCTCTTCCCCAAATGGCACTTTTTTTTGGGGGGGGGAGACGAATACCTGGTTTTGACAGGTACCCATTTAGGCTGTCTGCTGAAAACGGGTCACAGGAGTGCAGAACGAACCGCACACCTGTTATCCACAGGTAAAGTACAGCCAAATGTGCTTTGGCTGTACTTCTCCTTTAAGTATTGTTTGACTAGAAGGCCCCTTGTACATGAGGCACTTTGCCCTTGTGCCTCCACTTGGGGTGTTTTGGTGCACTGGGAAGGCACAGACGCAGCATTCAGTCCTGCTGCCCACAGCCTGTCAGTCTACAGCAGGCTGAAATACAACTGGTCAAGGGTGAACACTTTACCGTGTGGTAGTCATGTTTAGCGCTGTATGCTTTCAGGGATATGTGCCATATCCCCCGTTACAGGCATATGTCTCAGAAACACACAGGGGCCCTAGTACAAATGCCACACTGTAGAGCATTCAGCCCCCTCCAGCTGGAGCACATTCAGCCTGCCATAGACTGACAGGCTGCAGCTGGAACCTGCATTTGGGCTTCCCTAGCACACTACAAAGCAGGGATTGGAGGCACAGGAGCTAGAATCCATGGAGGCGATTTTGCCACTAGAGAAGTCAGCAGTGGCAAGATCGCTAAAGAGGCTGCCTGTCTGTCCCTGTTTGGACAGAGAGAGGGGAGCGCCCAGTGACTGGAGTGATGCCACACTTGATGGAAGGATTACAATCAAACCAAAAAAAGGGGGGGAGGCTTATTCCTCGAAACATGTTGGCTTGTACACTCACTTATCTGTACACTCAATATTTTTAATAAAAAGATTGTAATCTTTCCATTAAGTGTGGCATCACTTCAGACACCAGGCGCTCTACTCTCCCTATCCAGATAGCTTTTCCCCTAAAGCGACGTTGCAGTAAGGTAGCAGCCCATGCCTCCAAAGGGAGTTTAACCAGTTCCCGACAGGCCGACCGGAGCACAAAGATATACGTCGGCAGAATGGCACGGACAGGCACGGACCCCCATGAGGCCGGTCGCGGGTCCCGCGGACTCGATCGCCGCGGGGACACCCGCGATCGTCTCACGGGAAGGCTGAACGGGGAGATGCCGAAATAAACAGCATCTCCCCGTTCTGCCTAGCAACTAGTGACGCCGATCTCTGCTCCCTGTGATTGGAGCAGAGATCAGCATTCACTAGCTGACAGCCACGCCCCCCCCCCCACAGTAAGAAACACACCCCTAGGCATACTTAACCCCTACACTGCCACCCCCTGTTTAAACCCTTCACTGCCAGTGTCATTTATACAGGAATCAATGCATTTAAATAGCATTGATTGCTGTATAAATAACAATGGTCCCAAAAATGTGTCAAAAATGTCCGATGTGTCTGCCATAATGTCGCAGTCACAATAAAAATCGCTGATCGCTGCCATTACTAATAAAAAAAAATTATTAATAAAAAAAGCGATAAAACTATCCCCTATCTTGTAAACGCTATAACTTCTGCGCAAACCAATCAATCGCTTATTGCGACTTTTTTTACCAAAAATATGTAGAAGAATACGTATCAGCCTAAACTGAGGAAAAAAAATTTTTTTTATATATTTTTGGGGGATATTTATTATAGCAAAAAATAAAAAAGAATGTGTTTTTTTTTCAAAATTGTCGCTCTTTTTTGTTTATAGCGCAAAAAATAAAAACCGCAGGGGCGATCAAATACCACCAAAAGAAAGCTCTATTTGTGGGAAAAAAAGGACGTCAATTTTGTTTGGGCCACATCGCACGACCGCGCAATTGTCAGTTAAATCGACACAGTGCCGAATCGCAAAAAGGGGCCTGGTCCTTTGGCTGCAAATGGTCCGGTCTGAAAGTGGTTAAACACCACCACCCATCCACAGAACCACCCAATATCAACTAAGAATAACTTATTCAGTCCAGAGCGGTCTCTAGCACAAACGAAACAGGTCTGTTCCTATGGAAATGCTTCCCCTGTAGCCACACACAAGATGTCTCTCTGTCGTTGGCCAAAACACTGCTGAAATCTCGAACGTTAGCGATGGGAGTCGCATCTTGTTGCCTCTGCAACAGAGGGAGCAATTCCACAGAACAATTAAGCAACCTCTTAGCGATCCTGCTGCTGGCAAATTCGACAAATCGCCAGCAGCAGGATGACTAGTGGCAGAGTAGCCTCTATCACAAATTCCTCCATCCACACTAAAAACAGCACAGAAGGATGAATATAAACTGGCAGCTACTGTATTGGGACAGCTGGTTCTAGCAGCTGTCAGAATACCCAGACAACGTTTGCAACCGATTGAATGCAGGTGCCGTTTGGCCAACAGTTTTGAACCCAGCTCCTTAAACAAAAGTCAACTTTCCGATGAACTTGTCGAGCAGGGTGGTTCCGACAGGGGCAACCACGGCTCGAATTTGGCCACGTATCACAGCTCTAAGTTCACTATTCCCATCCACTTCAGTGATTCCCTCACCAACACCACTTTCTGTGGCTCTAACTCTAGTGGAACCAATCTCATGCTACAGCTCTTGTTATTTTAGGCCCCCTTATAGCCCAAAAACTTTATTTCTAAATTAAGTACCGTATATACTCGAGTATAAGCCAAGTTTTTCAGCACATTTTTTTGTGCTAAAAGTGCTACCCTCGGCTTATACTTGAGTCAAGCACTTTTCTGCAGCAGAGAATGATATTTTCCGAACCGACTTTGGGGCCCCGTATCTCGGGGCCACTTGGTGCTAGGAACTTTTTGGTGCTAGTAACAAATTTGGTGTGCAAACCCAGTGGAACTAGCACTACAACATATCCAAAGATGGGGTTCCTTTCACCAAGTGGCCCAGAGATACTGGGCCCCAAATTCGGTTCGGAAAATGTCATTCTCTGCTTCAGAAAAATGCTTGACATTTTCCGAACCGACTTTGGGGCCCTGTATCTTGAGGCCACTTGGTGCTAGGAACCCCATCTTTGGATATGTTGTAGTGCTAGTTCCACTGTTTGCATACTAAATTTGGGGTTCCTAGCACTAAGTGGCCCTGAGATACGGGGCCCCAAATTCGGTCAATTGTGTCCATCTGCAGCAATGTCATTTCGGGACCCTTTGGGTCCAGAGACCCCAAATGGCTGCAGCTAGGGGGCATCTAGGAACCCTTAACTACCAAGTTTGAAGTTCGGGGGACCTATGTCTGCAAATGGGCACAGTGAGCCATGCAAATGGGTACAGTGAGGCTGCAAATGGGCATTGTTGACCCTCTTTTCCACTTACAGTAGTTGCGCAATTTCTCAGCCTATGCTTATACTCGAGTCAATACATTTTCCCATTTTTTTGTGGTAAAATTAGGTGCCTCGGCTTATATTTGGGTCGGCTTAAACTCAAGTATATACGGTAGGTTAGACTCCATGTCTGGTTTTAATTACTGGAGAGCGATAAAGTAGGGAAAAGGTTAGCATCCCTATCAGGAGTTTTTAACCGTGTCCTCACTGGGGAGATTTACCTTCTAGATTTTTTCCTAGGGACTATTATTACTGGGACTGAGAAAAATACAAAATTTTGAGTTGTCGGAAAAAAAAAATAAGAAGGAGAAAGCTTTCCAACGGGAATACTTGTGGTGACAACCGAGAGGATTCCCTCATCGTGGAAAATGTTCTTGCTTTCTATGGGACAGAAAGTGAAGGAAAACATCTCCAGAACAATAATTATTCCCTTCTCTATCCAAAATAAAAGGTTTTGCCTTTTTATATATATATATTGTATAGCGCTACAACTGCGAACTGAATCGCCTCTAGGCGCTGTCTGCTCTTGTTGTGATGCCATGTTTAAAAGAGGTGGGTCTTGAGTTTTTTCCTGAAGGCCTGATGGTTTTCTTCCATGCGGATGTTGTTTGGTAGAGCATTCCATAGCCAGGGTCCCTGTATATGCTCATTTAATGTATTTTAGACATGTTGTTCATCTGTAAAAGCCTCCCTTGTGTAGAAATCTAAAAGCTCTGAGACTGCTGCTGGGCACTGCCATCTTGGATGTGGCGTCAGTAGGCCGACTCAGACTCAGCGCTGTCTCTACACTATATCCCTTCGCTTCTCCCAAAAGCTACACAAATGGTTACATAGTAAGGTGAGGAAAGGAAAAATGCTGCAAGTAGACATTGAAAATACTTGATGACAGGGCTGGTGACAGTTCCTGCTAGGCTCCTCTTTTGGGCCCCTGTAAGAAATTGTAAGTTGCATAGGCAAGTTTGTCTGTCCCTGGAAACCTTTTAGTGATTTGTACAATTTGATTTATAGTCATATCAGCACAGAAACCAAAAGTCCTGAGAGCCCCACTATTCGGGTCCCGAAATATGCAAACATGGGTAAAGCTAGAAAGACAAAGAATAATAACCCATTCCCCAAGAGATCATTGGGCACTCGTATCTGTTGCCACTTCCTTCTGCTTACTAGAATTTAAATTATAACATCTTTCAGTGGAATGTCTGAGAAACACACACTCATCTATGACCACGGAAAGAAAATCAGGCGAACGTTCCTCTGATTTTCCTTGTTTCACAGCAAGTCGGAACCAAGGAATGAAACAATGTACAAAAATTCTCGCATTAGAAAGGCTTTTCTGATTTTTCCCGTACGAAAAAACGGTATGCATTAAACCTTGGGTGCTCAACCTGTGGCAATCCAGCTCTTGTGAGACTACAAGTCCCATCATGCCCCTGCCTTTGGGAGTAACCATCAGCCTTGCAATGGCTCATGGGACTTGTAGTTCTGCAACAGCTGGAGGGCCGCAGGTTAAGCACCCACGCATTAGACGAAAATCTTCACTCTGGACCTGTACGAGAAAAATGTTGGCGTTTGTCCCTTCGGAAATTTTTGTTTAGAAGGTCGGAATTGGCTGTCGCAAGTTGTGTATACTCTATCAGAAAATCGTACGATCGTTCCGCGGACAAAAATGTTCACCCGATTTTCTTATAATGTGTACGAGCCTTTTAGATATGGTATATTGTTAAACTGGAACACATGCATTCTATGCACAACATCTGCATTGGATTATTCTGTGAAATTTTCGGGGGGGGACCTTAAATTCGTTGTCTATGTCCAAAGGCTAATACAAGATATATATATTTTTATGACCAATAAGAAAGTCAATAAATAAAAGTATTAATTTTTCATTTTCAAAACATTCACTTGCAGTGGAATTGGAACAGCGAGCACTGAAACCACCAGCAGTATTGGTTGCCTGTTTAGAGAAGCAACAATTCCAAGTATGCCAGCTACAATGCCCAGTATAAGACATGTGGAAAAACTCTTGCAAGATTGGATTTCATTCTAATTAAAGCAGCGCTCCGGGCTTTTTTTTTTCTGTTTTGTTAGATTGGGATAGGTTTAGAACTTCTGGATGACCAGTGAATACAAAGCAAGGGCTGCGGGCGAGTTTGCCACCCTCCAGAGTGGATTGTTTTTCAGAGGCATTTGACAGGAGGCTCAGGAGGTGGTATGTCGCCTTCTCACCCTCTGCATCAACCACTGAAAGCCTGCAGAACTGTGCTGCAATAACATAAAACTACATACAGTTGTAGTTTGGTTACAGCATGGTGACATTCACTTAAGTGGGTTGCGCTTGGTGGTGGTACTGCCCGTTGTATAAATTTTGCTGTGCCGCGCCACAGCTGCGCCAGTGTGTACTAACACTAACCACGGGCCAGGTTTACTTGCCAACTAGCAAAACCACGCGATATATATATATATATATATATATATATATATATATATATACATACACATACATACACACACATACACACACACACACACACACACACACACCGCATATACTCAAGTATAAGCCGAGGCACCCAATTTTAACAAAAAAATGGAAAAAATGGTTGACTTGAGTATAAGCCTACGGTGAGAAATGTGCAGCTACTGTAAGTGGAAAAGAGGGTCAACAATGCCCATTTGCAGCCTTACTGTTCCCATTTGCATGCCTCACTGTGCCCATTTGCAGCCATAGGTTCCCCGAACTTCAAACTTGGTAGTTAAGGGTTCCTCCAGCTGCAGCCCAAATGTGGGGTCTCTGGACCCAAAGGGTCCCGAAATGACATTGCTGCAGATGGACACAGTTGACCGACTTTGGGGGCCCCGTATCTCGGGGTCACTTGGTGCTAGGAACCCCACATTTGGTGTGCAAACCCAAAGTCGGTTTGGAAAATGTCAAGCACTTTTCTGCAGCAGAGAATGAAATTTTACAAACCGACTTTGGGGCCCCGTATTTCGGATATGTTGTAGTGCTAGTTCCACTGGGTTTGCACTCCCAATTTGGGGTTCCTAGCACCAAGTGGCCCTGAGATAGGGGGCCCCAAAGTCGAGTCAGAAAATGTCATTCTCTGCTGCAGAAAAGTACTTGACTCGAGTATAAGCCAAGGGGGGTATTTTCAGAACTCGGCTTGTACTAGAGTATATACGGTATATAATCTTAAAGTAGATTTCCCTGGTGGGGTCAAAGACTGTAATAAAAACCTAAGGAGCCTAACCCTTTTTTATTCTGTACCACGCTAAAAACGCACTGTAAAATTGATGGATAAAAAAAAAAAAAGTCATATGCAGAAGGGCATCTCAGGTAAAAAAAAATAGAGGGTGCATACATCATTGCATTACACAATAAATCAGCAGTGATGACTAAATCTTTCTTAAATTGGCTGAAAAGGGTACTGAATGGATTGATGGAGCTTCTCAACCACAGCTATTAGCAGCCAGGGCCCTGAACAAGACAAGCTGTTCAAACTTTTACTTTAACCCTTCGTTCACACTTGTGACGGAGCCAAACAGCGGATTCCATCGGCAAGAATCTGCTTATTTGGAAACATAGGTATGCCTTTACCTGTGGTCAGGGACAAGATTATCAGCTCACAGATTGTGTCCAGGACCAATTACCTAACCATGGTATACGCGGATACTGGATTTTGCGGATTATGGATTATGTGGCACGCCATCCTGACATTGCAGCTGTTCACTTACACCTAGGTTTCCAGCCACAGGAATCTGCAGGTCCTTGCAGGGAAAAAGAAAAAAAAAAAACTCTGGCCAGGGCAATCATATGTGTGAATCAGTGAAAAGTAGTAACAGTGGGGCGCTAACAATAATTATTGATTAAATTGTTGACCTGGTCCTATTACCATCAAACAAAAACAAACAACAAAATTAATAAAAATTAGTGAAAGCACAACAGAGTATACACCACTAATATTTTGTAACCTTAGTGCATCAAAAAAAGTGTCACTCTAGTGACCGTACATTAATGTGCATACAGAAAAAAAATTGTATATGTAGCGGTCACACTCTAACAAGTGTGCGCTATAAGTGGAAATTTAGTTTTTTTCCTCAGAACAGTAATGGTGTTCTGGGGGTTAATTGTATAGGTTTACTTTGGCATCAGTTTGGCTGGGCTGTGCTGGGGTTCTGCCTGGTCATAGGTGCAGTGAGGCACCCATGACAGGTTGAGAACCAGGCCTAGTTGGATGTGTTGGGTACCAATCTATCCCGGAGCCAATCAGTGGGCGCGTCTGGCCCCGCTGTGTAGTCTGGGGAAGGGTACTTAAAAGGTGCTGAAGTCACGTGTTCGGGGTTCGGCCGCAGTCTTGCTTCCTGGTTCTGGACCGGGGTAGCCCCGCAAGGGGTCCCAGGCCTAGGAGCGTTTGTTGTCCCGCAAACATGGTCAGTCCGACCAACCCCATAGACCCGCATGGTCTGGGGTGGGGATCCGTCTGTTCCCAAGTCTCGGAGCCAGTTAGCCCGAGGCCCAGTAACTGAAGCGGGATTCAAGGCGTCCCAGTGTGCTCTCAGTATTGGAGGGACACGGCAACTCATACAAGTGACCAGGGGAGGACTCTTCGGAGGAGGGCCAACAAGCTGGCATCTCAGTAAGAGCCTGGGAGCCGAGTTGTATGGACACTAAAGAATCCACTCTTCCACAGTACTGCCAAGGAGACAGAGAAAGTTCCAGGTACTGTGAGAAAGGTTCCTTTTCATCTTCGGTTACAAGTTCATTCTGTGTCAGAGACTTTTTGCAAGTTTTCCGGATCACATTGTTGGCTGCTAGTCCTCTGGCTAGAGGTTTATCCGGCATTGAAGCACCCAGCTGCGAGTGGCTCCTCTCTGGGCTGATTAGAGACATTCAGTGGATGTCAGCAGTTCAAGGTGCCTGAGTTTCTTCACCTCTGCCCTCTATTCCTATCTGAGACTGTATTGTGTTGGATGTTACCACTGCAGAATAAAAACCTTAAAAAGGACTTTTTATGTGTCAGCATCCAAAGTTGTTGGGTACTAACCCTGGGAACCCCTGTACATTTACCGACAAGCCAAGAGGAGGTAACTAGTAAGCCCAAAAGTCAAGGCCACCCCTCAAGGGGTTATGGCCGCTACATATATATGAATATAAACAAATGTGTACACATAGCAAAAAAAAGAGTCCCATTCAAGTGACACTTGTTAGAAAAAGTGTATCAAAGTCCACCAACACAAATCTTCCAAAGTGTGGCAATATCTTCCAAATACGCTGAATAAACCTTCACCAAAGATTTGAACGAAACACCCAGAAATGAATGGATATGTAGTCTGCTTACCAGATCGGTTTGACTTCTTTACTTAAAAATATAGTCAAACAGCGCTTTTACAGGTTTGTGCCTGCTCACATAGGGAATGGCATGGAGATATAGGGAGACCTTGCTCCTCACAGGCTCAGGCGGGGTATATAGAAAGAGCAAGAAACATCCATAGCATAATACTGTTTATTTGTATAAAAAGTTAAAAGAGATAGCCAAATGGCTCCTTACATTGCTGTGTGCCTGACCCGGCACTGGGGCTGCTGGCTTGTCAGATAGGGTTGCCGGATGGAATGGCCCTGTCGTCCACCGCCGTGTACGGCGTGCATTCCAAGCCTTCACACCGACAACCAGAAAACCGGATATGGCGTTATAAAACGTGACCAGGTACCACCTCGACGTACGTTTCGTCATGAACGTCCTCAGGAAGCGCTTCTTGAGGACGTTCATGACGAAACGTACTCATTCATATATATATATATATATATATATATATATATATATATATATATATATATATATATAAATTGTGTGTGTATATATATATATATATATATATATATATATATATATATATATATATATATATATATATATATATATATATATATATATATATATATATATATATATATATATATATATATATACACACACACATACATCCATACATACATACATACATACACACACACAATTTTTTTCTGTATGCACTTTAATGTACGGTCACTAGAGTGACATTTTTTGATGCACTTAGGTTACAAAATATTAGTGGTGTATACTCTGTTGTGCTTTCACTAATTTTTATTAATTTTGTTTGTTTTTGGTTGATGGTAATAGGACCAGGTCAACAATTTAATCAATAATTATTCTTAGCGCCCCACTGTTACTACTTTTCACATTATTAAGGAGTTTTTTACTCCTTTATAGGGGAGCAGCTTTTGTGTTTTTTTTACTTTATTTAAGAATTTTGGGGCGCAGTTTGTTTCAATTGATTTTCAATTGTTTTTCACATATGTCTAAAAATACATATGCCAGGCCTAAAAATACTACAAACTTTAGGCATGGAAGCGGCGTAAAGAAAAAAATGGTTTGCGTTGCCAACAGCAAACAATTTTGTTCACAAGGGTTTGGAAGATAAAAAAGGCAGATGGGTTCTAACAGATTCAATGCCATTGGTGACGTTAAAGGAAAAGTACAGCCAAAGTCTATCCGCTGAAGTCTGCTGACGTCACAGAGCTGGTCCAGGCACTGTTAAGATAGCAAAACTAGGAGTCGTCGGGATTCGCCCACATGCCTGGACCGGCACCCGGCTCAGCCTATCAGCAAGCCACTGAAAGCCTGAGCTAGCCGCCTATGCCCCCTCCACAGCCCAGCTCTAGAGTTAGCGAGGAAGTGGCAGAGCAGAGAGCGGTGACCGACATTCAGCAGCTCTCTGCTCAGGAAGCGGTGAGAACAAATCGATCTGCAGTGTTAGATCGCTCCGTTCTGTGTTAGAGCCAATGAGTGACAGATGCAGCATCGGTCTGATGCTGCATCCACCTGGGTAAGTATAAATCTGCAAAAACACCATACTTCTCTTTTAACACAATTCCAAGGCAGCCATAGGACCCGTGGTCTTCCTGCAGCTGATAGTTTCCATTACTGACTTTCCAGGTCTCATGCTGCACTGGGTCTCGTACCTTTACCTTGTTATCTTGATATAGGCAGGGCTTTACTTCCTTGTGTCAGAGCTGAGAAAACTGAGCAGCACAGTAGTTACATCACCAAATCTCACTCCAATTTTCCTAAGACTAGCAGTGAGTGGCAGCAGTGCTTTAGATTTCACACTACCAATATGCAGCAATGAGGCTGTAGACCAGCCCTCCTCAACCAGGGTTCTGTAGAACGTTATTGTTCCTTTAGAGCAGGGTGCCCAACCGGTGGCCTGCAGAGCCCTTCTGATGGGGCCCGCAACCTCATGCTCTGAGATGGCGGGTCAGCAAGTCCAGATCACTGGTTGCCAACCTTCCATTCAAGAACATCAGAGGTGATGGAGCTGGCGCCGGAGGAAGCAGTCGGCTGCTTCACCTGGGAACCTAACATCCTAAGGATGCCAGCAGAAGATGAAAGATAAAAAAGGACAGTTTGTTAAACATTACATTTTTGCAATGAGCATATTATGAATGCAGGAGTTTTAGTGAGCCTTTTTAGAAAGTGCACCACACCCGCAATATATAATAGACGTCTATGGCAAAGCAGATAACTTGCAGGAAAGCTGTAAACTGCAGTGTATCAGTGTGAAAGCAGCCTTGTTGGCAGCTCAGGGCAGTAAGGGCTTATTTATATTTGTGGTCTGTGGGGTGGTGGGGGCTGTGGTGGCATTAAAATCCCATAGATATGGCGTGTTTTTACCATACCCCCCCCCCCCCCCCCAACCAATTGTGTAGTGTCAGAGTTCGCCAAGGTGACCTGGCCCCATGCTCCAGTGCAGCTTTCTTGTCACATTCCGTTTAACACTTGGACAAGAGGGGCAGCATATACAGGAACTGATCCTCTCCATTCTCCTCCTTCAACCGCTAAAAGCCGGTGGGAGGGAGAGGAGGAGAAGCTGGCTTTCAGGAGAAAAATCTTCATTATGCTATTAAAAATCAAAAAAATTAAATTCTGAACCATTTCATTTCATTGTGGCTTGTGATCACTTAATCACTTAAGTGGCCCTCACTCTTCAAAAAGGTTGAGCACCCCTGCTTTAGAGGTTGTTGAGGGCTCCTTTAGGCCGAGTTCACACTTACGCAATTTGGATGCGCAAATTCACATGACAGGAGAGTGTGACCAGCTCGCAAAGGAGCCAGTTCACACAGCTCCAGGGTGGCAGCGGAGGGCACAGCAGAAGGGTCCTGTGCGTCTTTGGCTCTCTTTTAGGTCCGAATTCGGGCAAAAATTAGGACCTGATTAGTTCCCTGAAATGGTGAACAGGAACACATCAAACCCCCTGCTGCAAGCCGCTCCACACATAAGCCCCATACACACGGTCGGAAAATCCGACCACCAAATCCATCGGAATTTGGTCCGACGGATTTAGTCCGACACTGGTGTTGCGTACACATGGTTGGACAAAGTTGTCGGAAAATCCGATCATTCTGAACGTGGTAACGTTTGTTGCGTACGACGGGACTACGTAGAGGCTAGTAGCCAATAGCTTTGGTCTTGTAATGTGATCTGAGCATGCGTAGCACTTTGTCCGTCGGAATTTGCTACACACGATCGGATTTGGTGTGATCGGACTTTGTTGTCAAAAAATCTATCCAGCAGGAAATAGGACTTGGTCCGTCGGACAATCCGATGGAAACTGTCCGATGGTGCCTACACACGGTCGGAATTTCCGACAACATTGTCCGATAGGACAGAATCCATCGGAAAATCCGACCATGTGTATGGGGCTATAGTGTGAACCCAGGCTTATGCGGCGTACACACGGTCGGAATTTCTGATGGAAATAGTCCGATGGGAGCTTTTCATCGGATTTTCCGACCGTGTGTATGCCCATCGGTCTTTTTCTGTCGGAATTTCCGACGGACTTTGAATTGAGAACCTGTTCTCAATTTTTCCGACGTAAAACCTTTCTATCGGATCTTCCGATCGTGTGTATGCAATTCCGACACGCAAAATTCCGACGCATGCTCGGAAACAATTTGACGCATGCTCGGAAGCATTAAACTTCCCTTTTATAGTGCTGTCGAACGTGTTTTATGCCGCTGTGTTATTGACCGTCGGGAATTTGGTGTGATCGTGTGTAGGCAACACAGCTTGAGCAGAATTCCGTCGGAAAAAACGTCAGTTTTTTCCGACGAGAATTCCGATCGTGTGCACGCGGCATTAGAAATTGCAATATTTGCCTCTCAAATTCCCACTGACACCAATGATCTTTCCAATGACCGCAGATGTAAGGAACATTCTTCCCCTTGACTATCACGCCAAAAGTACTATGAGCTGCAAGTATAGTAATTATTAACAGGGGTTTCCAGAGACCTGAAAGTCATTTTTTTGGGGTTCTTCCATGTTAGAAAGGTCAGGAAAGGCTGCTGTAAGCACAGAACTGCCTTGGCACCCAAGGCGCAGTTTTAAATAATAGACATTTCAGCTCAATACCGATTTTTTTTTCTCCATCTGAAAGGTCATAGATTGCTCCACGGTTTACATGAACATGCGTGGAAGGGCTGATTTTGATTCCGCTGTTCATAGAGTTTTAAAGTCTCGACAGTTCCTAGCGCAGCACAGCGTAGGAGATAACTGTCAGATTTCGAACTGCTCGATGTTCTCCGTAAGAAATGTTTTGCAGCCTTATGCAAGACATATTTCAAAATGAGGCTAATAGTAAACAGTTCGGGTATACACAATGACATCCCTCCTACGGCTTCCTGTCTAGCCCTCCAACAAGCAGCCCTCTCTCCCCCTCTCCTCTCTTGTTTTCAGATGTTTGGCCTGGAGATTCTCTCCAGGAAGTTGGTGTTCCTTCCCCTCAAGAGAGAGCCAAAGAGAAGGGGGGTGAGCGAGGAATGGGAAGACAGAAACCGAGAGGAGAGAGTGGGAGAGACTGAAGGGGAAAGTGAAATGGACGATTACAGTAGAGGAGTAAGGCCCCATGCACACGAGGCGCCGATGCAAACTCTGCTGAACGCATGTTTTAAAAAGCAGAAACTTGCGTTTAAAAACGCGCGTTTTGCCATTTTTAATGCCGCGTTTAGCCTGGTTTGCGTCTATAAGCGTTTGTAAAGATAACATCATATAGACCAGTGGTCTCCAAACTGTGGCCCGAGGGCAGGATATGGCCCTTTGCTTGCTTTTATCTGGCCCTTGGGACACTATTTCAACAACTGACACCATTCCCCCTACTGACACCATCAATGGTGCACGATTCTTCTCATTGATATCACCAATGGGGCGCATTTCCTCCCATTAAAACCGATGGTGGCGCACTGATGCAAGGGCATTTTCTACTCCCAATGGCCACAGTTCGGCCCCCCTTAAACCCGAAGGACAGTAAACTGGCCCTTTGCTTAGAAAGTTTGGAGACCCCTGATATAGACCATCCCCAAGCTCAGAAAGCATGTATTATTAACTATTTCTGCCATTTTGATCAGAGTGAGCAGCAGCAGAGAGAGCAGTTGTACACTTGCATTTGCCTCTCTTTCTGTGTTTTTTTTTTTTGGGAAATGGATCCCATATTGAATATATGTCAGGAAATGCTCCTGATGTTGCTCTTGATGAGGCAGCAACGTCGTTGCAAATTGCGTGAGAGGTCCAGAGTCAGAGCTCGTCGATATTGGACCCATCCGTTGATGGCACAGCGAATGTCCGTTGGATATTTCACAAACATGGTGGGGGGTTGGGGCTGACTAGACATTGGTATGCAGGTTTTTCTTTGTGAAAAAAAGACATTGCTATGCTTTGGTCAGACTAGGTGGAGTCACTGATTAGATTAGAAATTGGATGAAGGGTTGGGGCAAAGAAGTGGAGGCATTCCTCATTGTCTAAGCCACCTAAAAAAATAGAGTTTTCTTATGGCATTGCATCAGTGAGTATATATGCTCTATGAACTATCTAAAGTAATTACGACATTTTAAACCATTTTTTTTTTTTATGGTTTACCATCATATTTCTGAGTTTTCTGGTCCAAAAAATTGGGCTCCTTTAAAAACGCTTCTAAACGCAAACGTGGGTGCCGCGTTTAGCGTCTGAAACGTGGAAAAGCAAAGTGTCTGAACCAATTTTTTTGCTTCTGGAAAAACGAACGGGAAAACGGGAAAAAAAAAGAGACTGTGTACATGGACACATAGGATAACATTGCATGCGTTCGGGGGCAGTTGAAAAAAGCGTCCAACTGCCTCTGAACGCGCGTTTAACATCGTTTCGTGTGCATGAGGCCTTAAGCAGACACCAAGATATCCGCATCTGCAATGTGCTAATGTAGCCCAATCCATCGTTACCTACAGTAAATGGAAATCTACAACTTCCAGATCGGCCAGGAAAATCCATCCTGGCTGACCAATTATTTCCCAAGCAGGCTTGATCAGGAAGCACCAGAGAAGATAAAGACAGGTGGACGTTCTTTTATGTCTGGGGACACCATAAAGAAGAGATGAATCAAGTTTTAATAAAACTGGTGAAAATTAAAGTAAAACTAAAAAGGCAAAACTTTTTTTTTGGGGGGGGGGGGGGGGGTGTTGGATAGAGTGGAGATGGATTAGAACATCCTCTCTATTTGTCCCGTTTACCATTATCATGGATATTGAAAGTAAAAGAAAAATACCAAAATTTGGGTTGTCCACAAAAAAGTAATAGAGAGTAAATCCTCCAATGGGGACACTAGTTCTGGTGACCTAAGGGTCCCCATTGAATCCCCTTAATTTGTAGGTTTGACAGGGATTATAACCTTCCCTTACTCTATACAAAGTGAAAAATAAAAAAGTTTTGCCTATAGTTCTACTTTAAGAATACGATTTTAATGTAACGTGTCAAACACTTTGAGGTTTCCACTATTGCGTCCCAAAAGTCGCGCAATTATTTGCCGCGACTTGAAGCAATGCCTGTGTATTCTTGAGGTCTATGGACCTCAAGTCGCATCAAAGTGGGACCAAAGTAGTGAAGGGACTACTTTGAAGTCGCTCCGTCTTGAAGTCGCACAGATATGAATGGTACTCATTGGAAATCATGGGGTACGACTTGTCATGCAACTTTTCAGTCCCAAATCGCATGAAAAGTTGCACTAGTGGAAACCTAGCCTGATTCCTCCAGCTGCAAAAGAACGTAAAGTATATGTCCAGCCATTTTTTTTTCGTTCTAGATAGATCCACCAACGCAAAGCTAGTGGGGGAAATCTCTCTTAAAGGGGCCCCATATAGTAGCAAAACCTGAGAAGGTTTATAGTCTTTCCCAACTCTATTCAAAACTAAAAAAAAAAAAAAAAAAAAGAAGATCTGGCCAGATTTTAAAGTGGACGTTCACTTCCGAGTGGACTCTCCGCCCTTCTTCCTTCCATTATGTTATTTATGTTATTTATGTTAGCTAGCCCAGTCCCCATTCTCGGCCTTTTTAAGAATGTGTGTGTCCCTGTGCCGCAGTCTCCTGGGAACCATCCATAGCAACCAAGGACAGTAGAAATGTTCATACATGAGCAACACACGAAGACAAAAAGGCAGCTATGGAATACCTCCCTCTTCCATCATGGTTTTATATCTAGGGATATCAGACAATGCAAAAATCAGGAGGTGGTGCTATACAAGGGACAGTTATGGGGGGGGGGGGGGGGGGGGAAGACCTAAAATAACATGTGTGGCCCTATCTCAAAAATTTAGAAACCAGATCAAATTCTGATTTTCCATCATTCGCCATTATGGTAGGGGTCCTCCGTGGTGCAAATTGCAGAAAACTGAGAAAACAATATAGCTCCTTAAGCAATCTATGGCCGTGATTGCTTTGCTTGTCATGTTCAAGTGGTTCTAAAGGCTCAAAGTTTTTTAACCTTCATGCGTTCTATTCATGAAGGTATAAAACCTTCTCTGTGCAGCCCCTCCTAATACTTACCTGAGCCCCATCACGATCCAGCAATGTGGAAGAGAACCTTGGCTCTCCGGGTACTCTCCCTCCTCACTGTCTGAGATAGCAGTGGGAGCCATTGGCTCACAACCAGTGAGCTAATGAAGAGAGAGAGGTGATGGGGCCGAGCTGTGGCTCTGTGTGTGAATGGACACGCAGAACAGCGGCTCGGGTGTGAGCCTACTTGGGTGCCCCCTTAGCAAGCTGTTTGCTCTGGGGGAACTTGGCAGGAGGAAAAAGGCCAGTAGTGCCGACGAGGGACCCGAGAAGAGGAGGATCAGGGCTGCTCTGTGCATTACCACTGCACAGAGCAGGTAAGTATAACATGTTTGCTTGTTTTTTTTTTTTGTTTTTTTTACTTGCCTTTATTACTTTAATTCTCACTACTTGTTCTTAAAAGTCATGACACTGCCTTAAAGAACAGGTCCATGGTTTGGTAGATGCTGATATAAGAAACGGGTGATTTCATGTATCTTGTGGAATTCCATTAGTGGGTTATCTGTTCCTGAGTCTGCAAACCTGCTGTGGATATTATGAGCAGTAACCACACTCCCTGTTGGGTTTTAATTAAAAAAAATATATATTTTTACTACTGTGGAGAACTCAACAAGGCGGAGCATGAACATGCAAAGGTAGGCAGGATTGACCAACATTCCAAGGTGGACTAGAACAAGCAGATCCCACGGTTGGAGTATCTAGGGCAGCTTTTCTCAACCTTTTGAACACAGAAAAACCCTTGAAATCATTTTCCAGCCTCAAGCCTAGTACACATGACGAGATTATCGGATGAACGATCATCCTTTTTTTTTTTTTTTTTTAGTCTCCATGTCATAACGAATAGCTTACTAAAATACGAAAATTCTTGTATGACAGAATAAAAATTAAATGTAATGTTTTTGTATTGTATTTTTGGACGAAAACTGTACTGATTAAAAGGAAAATCGTACAATCTGGTATCGCACAAGAACATTTTTCGCGTTTGCCCCCTCGGAAAATTTCAGATGAAAGCTGTGTACGAACGATCAGATTATCGTACGATTTTCTGATTGTGTGTACATGTCTTTAGCGAACCCCTGACTATTACTGACTACAACTCATGGTACGTTAGTGTGATGGTCACTGGGAAGAATGCTCCTTACACTCGTGTGTACACTCCTTATGCCGCGTACACACGAGCCGAATTCCGCTCAAGCTTGGCTTGCATACACATGGTCACACAAAGGTTTGCTGAACTTTCGACCGTTAAGAACGCGATGACGTACAACACTACGACGAGCCGAGAAAATGAAGTTCAATGCTCCCGAGCATGCGTCGAATTGTTTCCGAGCATGCATAGGAATTTTGCGTGTCGGAATTGGTACAGACGATCGGAATTTACGCTCAAAACTTTTTCCGACCGAAAAATTGAGAACCTGCTCTCAATCTTTTGCTGGCAGGAATTCCGCCAGCAAAAGTCCGATGGAGCATACACATGGTCGCATTTTCCGACCGAAGGCTCTCATCGGACTTTTGCTGGCGGAATTTGTATGCAGCATTACAGATACTGTAACTAAAAAAGATCAATGGTGTCAGTGGGAACTGATCTGAGAGGCAGAAATTGCTCATTGGTCAAGGAACCCCTAGCAACCTCTGAAGGAACCCTGGTTGAGAAACCATGGTCTAGGACAGGGGTCTCCAAAAGGGAACCCCTAGCAACCTCTGAAGGAACCCTGGTTGAGAAACCATGGTCTAGGACATAGAAGAAGCCAGTGGCTAACTCAGTTCACCAGACTCCACTTATATGTAAATATAAAGGTTTAAGAAGAGACCAGCAGTGGCAAACCATCCGCAAGATGTGCTGGCACTATGCAAACTTTACAATGCCTGATTCTGATTGACAGCTGGTGGTGACTAATCAGAAGCCATAATCACAGAGCACATATTTTCTTTCTCATCAGGCGCAAACACTGTTTAAAGTGGAACTCCAAGCAAAACTTTTCTAGTTTTGGGTAGAAGGGATGGTCAGAACCTTTCAGGTTCTTATTGCATTCTTTCCCCCATTGTGAAAATATTACCATCCAGCCTGGTGATCAATTTCTGCCCCAGTCATAGCAGTCTTAAATTATACAGGTGTAACCGTTGTTGAGGGAAACATTGGGCACATCTGTTCTGGTGATGAACGTGAATGGAGGGGATTTCCCCTCACCTTGGGAAGATATAAGATTTAGGAAGGGAGGGGAAACTTCCCCCATGAGGACACAGACAGCAATAAAAACCTGACAGAGGTTCTAAAACCACCTCAATTTGTGGCTGCAAAGTTGAAGGAGATCAGCAGCACTAAAATGGAAAGCATAAAAAATGGCAATAGTTTATAACACAGTGCTTTAGCAAAGTGTAATCCAGTTAGGGCTTAGATCTACTTTAACCACTTGCCGACCGCCCCCTGTATATATACGTCGGCAGAATGGCACGTACAGGCAGAACCACGTACCTGTACGTGCCATTCTTCCGGCGGGTGGGGGGTCCGATCGGACCCCCCCGGCCGGCGGGGACGGTCGGGATCGCTTCAGGAGCGATCCGGGATGAGGGGACGGCCAGTGGTTTCTGGCCACCCCCTCGCGATCGCTCCTGGCGAATCAGATGCTTCCTCTGTCTGTGTCAATCAAAACACAGGCAGAGGAAGTGATGTCACGCTCGGTGCGCCGGTCTATGTGACCGGAACGCCGAGCTGTGAACATCTAAAGGTTAGTGCACAAACAGTACACTGACACCAGTACACATAGGCACACAATCCACCCCCCTGTCACCCCCTGATCACCCCCCAGATCACCCCCTCCCCCCCCAGTCACAGTGTCACTAATTGCAGTGATCATTTTTTTACTGATCACTGCATTTAGTGTCAGTGTGACTGTAATAACTGTCAGGGCAGTTAGTTTTAGGTCCAAGGTAGCCCCCACCCCCCCCTAATAAAGGTTTAACCCCTTGATTGCCCCCCAGGTAACCCTTTCACCCCCTTTTGCCAGTGTCACTAAGCGATCGTTTTTCTGATCGCTGTATTAGTGTCACTGCTGTCGCTAGGTAACCATTTTTTTTTTTTAGGTAACCGCCATGTTTATATAGGTTCATAAATAGGTTTATAGGTCAGGTACCCCCATATTACAACCTAAATAAAGGTTTTAACCCCCTGATTGCCCCTAGAGTTAACCCTTTCACCAGTGATCACAGTATAACTGTCACTGGTGACGCTGGTTAGCCAGTTAGTTATTTCGTTATTTAGGTTCCCCGTCAGGTTTTTATATAGCGTCAGGTACCCCCATATATTACCTAATAAAGGTTTTAACCCCCTGATTGCCCCTAGTTAACCCTTTCACCCCCTTTGCCAGTGTCACTAAGCGATCGTTTTTCTGATCGCTGCATTAGTGTCGCTAGGTAACCATTTTTTTTTTTTTTAGGTAACCGCCATGTTTATATAGGTTCATAAATAGGTTTATAGGTCAGGTACCCCCCATATTACAACCTAAATAAAGGTTTTAACCCCCTGATTGCCCCTAGAGTTAACCCTTTCACCAGTGATCACTGTATAACTGTCACTGGTGACGCTGGTTAGCCAGTTAGTTATTTCGTTATTTAGGTTCCCGTCAGGTTTTTATATAGCGTCAGGTACCCCCATATATTACCTAATAAAGGTTTAACCCCTGATTGCCCCTAGTTAACCCTTTCACCCCCTTTTGCCAGTGTCACTAAGCGATCGTTTTTCTGATCGCTGCATTAGTGTCGCTAGGTAACCAGTTTTTTTTTTATTACTGTTACGGGTGACGCTGGTTAGTTAGCTTGTTTTTTATACTGTCAGGGCACCCGCCATTTATTACCCAATAACGGTTTAACCCCCTGATCGCCCGGCGGGTGATATCAATTAGGTTTTAGGGTCAAATAAGGTCTGCGTCGCCCCAGGTTAGTGCCAGTACCGCAAACACCCACGCACAAAGCATACACCTCCCTTAGTGGCACAGTATCTGAACAGATCAATATCTGATCTGATCAGATCTATACTAGCGTCCCAGCAGTTTAGGGTTCCAAAAAAAAAACGCATTGTTAGCGGGATCAGCCCAGATACCTGCTAGCACCTGCGTTTTCCCCCTCCGCCCAGCCCAGCCCACCCAAGTGCAGTATCGATCGATCACTGTCACTTACAAAACACTAAGCACACATAACTGCAGCGTTCGCAGAGTCAGGCCTGATCCCTGCGATCGCTAACATTTTTTTTGTGGTAGCGTTTTGATTCAGTCGCTTCAGTCAGGAGCTTTTTTACCTGTGAATCTCAAAAAATAAAAAAAAATAAAATAGTTGTCGTTTTATTGTTCTCTCTCTCACTCTATTCTCTCTCTATTGTTGCTCTTTTTTTACTCCATTCTATTCTGCAATGTTTTATTATGTTTTATTATGTTTTATTATGTTTTATCATGCTTGCTTTTCAGGTATGTAATTTTGTTTACTGTGTGTTTTAGTGTTGAGCATTTTTTTGTTTTCAGGTGCGCCATTCAGTTGCAACGCGGATTTATTTATCTTGACAGCAACAGCGTTTGCTCCCACGATACATAAAGCCGCGACTCCAACGCTGTAGGAGGTGATTTCACCACCACAGTTAAAAAAAAAGAGCATATATGCCGAAGCATGGGGGCAGCCGGGGGGGGAGGAGCGATTGGCTCCTAATGCCACGTACATACGGTCGAAATTCCGACCGTGTGTACACGGCATAACTTTTGCGGGAGGATGCCCCCATGCATCGGCATATATAAATGGTGCATGTATGCCCATCATTAGAAGTGGGTGGATGAAGGGAGGTATTCTAATGGTGGGCATACCCACCAATCAATCTCTTTTTTTTTCGTTCAGCCAAGAGGCTGCATGAAAAAAAAAAGATTACAATATATGTCCAGTATGTTGCTGGACTTTGAATGGTTATACCAGAATGATGCCTGCAGGTTTAGGTATCATCTTGGTATCATTCTTTTCAGCCAGTGATCGGCTTTCATGTAAAAGCAATTCTAGCGGGTAATTAGCCTCTAGACTGCTTTTACAAGCAGTGGGAGGGAATGTCCCCCCTCCCGGATATAAACCGCGCCATTGGGAAATTGGGAAAGCATTTTATCACACCAATCTTGGTGTGGTCAGATGCTTTGAGGGCAGAGGAAAGATCTAGGGTCTAATAGACCCCAATTTTTCAAAAAAAGAGTACCTGTCACTGCCTATTGCTATCATAGGGGATATTTACATTCCTGAGATAACAATAAAAATCATAACAAAGAAAAAAAATGGAAGGAACAGTTTAAAAATAAAAATAAAAAAGCTAAATAAATAAAAAAAAAACCAAAAAAAAAAAAAAAAAACCCCTGCCCCCCCTTCTCTTGCGCAAAGGCGTACACAAGCGTTGGTCTGGCGTCATATGTAAACAGCAATTGCACCATGCATGTGAGGTATCACCGCGAAGGTCAGATCGAGGGCAGTAATTTTAGCAGTAGACCTCCTCCGTGAATCTAATGTGGTATCATGTAAAGGCTTTTAAAGGCTTTTAAAAATGTATGTAGTTTGTCGCCACTGCGTGTTTGTGCGCAATTTTAAAGCATGTCGTGTTTGGTATCCATGTACTCGGCCTAAGATCATATTTTTTATTTCATCAAAAATTTGAGCAATATAGTGTGTTTTAGTGCATTAAAATAAAAAAAAGTGTATTTTTCCACAAAAAATGCGTTTGAAAAATCGCTGCGCAAATACTGTGTGGAAAAAAAAAAATGCAACACCCACCATTTTAATCTGTAGGGCCTTTGCTTTAACAATATATATAGTGTTTGGGGGTTCAACGTAATTTTCTTGCAAAAAAAAAATATGTTTTCATGTAAACAAAAAGTGTCAGAAAGGGCTTTGTCTACAAGTGGTTAGAAGAGTGGGTGACGTGTGACATAGGCTTCTAAATGTTGTGCATAAAATGCCAGGACAGTTCAAACCCCCCCCCAAATGACCCCATTTTGGAAAGTAGACACCCCAAGCTATTTGCTGAGAGCAATGTTGAGCCCATTAAATATTTTTTTTTTTTGTCCCAAGAGATTGAATAATGAAAAAAAAAAAATATATATATTTTTTTTACAAAAAGTTGTCACTAAATGATATATTGCTCAAACATGTCATGGGCATATGTGGAAATACACCCCAAAATACATTCTGTTGCTTCTCCTGAGTACGGGGATACCACATGTGTGGGACTTTTTGGGAGCCTAGCTGCGTACGGAACCCCAAAAACCAATCACCGCCTTCAGGCTTTCTAAGGGTGTAATTTTTTTTATTTCACTTCTCACTGCCAATCACAGTTTCGGAGGCCATGGAATGCCCAGATGGCATAAAACCCCCCAAAATGACCCCATTTTGGAAAGTAGACACCCCAAGCTATTTGCTGAGAGGTATTGTGAGTATTTTGCAGATCTCGCTTTTTGTCACAAAGTTTTGAAAATTGAAAAAAGAAAAAAATTTTTTTTTTTTATTTACTTTCTTCATTTTCAAAAACAAATGAGAGCTGTAAAATACTCACCATGCCTCTCAACAAATAGCTTGGGGTGTCTACTTTCCAAAATGGGGTCATTTGGGGGGGTTTTGTGCTATTTTGGCATTTTATGGCCTTCGAAACGGTGATAGGTAGTGAGGAGTGAAATCAAAAATTTGCACCCTTAGAAATCCTGAAGGCGGTGCTTGGGTTTCGGGGCCCGTACGCGGCTAGGCTCCCAAAAAGTCCCACACATGTGGTATCCCCATACTCAGGAGAAGCAGCAAAATGTATTTTGGGGTGCAATTCCACATATAACTATGGCATGTGTGAGCAATATATCATTTTTGACAACTTTTTGAAAAAAAAAAAAATCTTTTTTATTTTTGTCTTTATTCAATCACTTGGGACTAAAAAAAAAAATATTCAATGGGCTCAACATGCCTCTCAGCAAATAGCTTGGGGTGTCTACTTTCCAAAATGGGGTCATTTGGGGGGGTTTTGTACTTCTCTGCCATTTTAGCACCTCAAGAAATGAAATAGGCAGTCATAAATTAAAAGCGGTGTAAATTCCAGAAAATGTACTCTAGTTTGTAGACGCTATAACTTTTGCGCAAACCAATAAATATACGCTTATTGGCATTTTTTTTACTAAAGACATGTGGCTGAATACATTTTGGCCCAAATGTTTGACTAAAATTGAGTTTATTAGATTTTTTTTATAACAAAAAGTAGAAAATCTCTTTTTTTTTCAAAATTTTCGCTCTTTTTCCGTTTATATCGAAAAAAAAAAAAAATCACAGAGGCAATCAAATACCATCAAAAGAAAGCTCTATTTGTGGGAAGAAAAGGACGCAAATTTCGTTTGGTTACAAAATTGCATGACCGCGCAATTACCAGTTAAAGTAGTGCAGTGCGAAATTGAAAAAAGACCTCTGGTCCTTTGGCTGCCAAATGGTCCGGGGCTGAAGTGGTTAATGTACTTTTATGCACTACAAGCTGTCAGTTGTGTATATTGTTGTTTCCTGTCTTTATTAGGCTGAGCCAGCTGCCCCCCAGGCATCTGTATGGATCCCAAGTTGGGATCCTTTTAGAGTTTGGACCGGCTGAGTGAGGACATCGGACAGTTGACTTTAGCCAGCTGTTGGTTTAATCTGGGTCATAGGAGTGCAGAACTAAGTGCTCTCCTGTGATCCACAGGAGAAGTAGGACCTAAAGAGCTTTGGCTCTACTTCTCCTTTAATAACCAAACACAACAATAGTGGAAAGAGAGGCTCATAAATAGGCACCCATAGTTAGTCACCTGCCAGATCTGCAAGCTTAAAGGAGAAGTCTAGCCTGAGCTCGTTTGGCTGGGCTTCTCCTCTGGGTCACAGGAGTGCAATTCGTTTTGCACTCCTGTGACCCGTTTTCAGCAGAGAGCAGTCTGAAGTTTGCTCTCCGCTGACATCACTGGAATCAGTCCAGGCACCGCGTCATCACGACAATAAAGTCTGGATCCGCCAGGTGCCTGGACTGATACCTGTCTCAGCCTCTCAGCGAGCCGCTGAGAGACTGAGACGGCCTCTCCCGCTCCTCCACAGCTCATCGTTCCAGTGAGCATGGAGAAGCAGAGAGGAGAGCTGCTGATTGACAATAAAAACCGGGCTGATGGATCGGGCCCCAGGCCAAGGGACCAGGCCCCAGGCCTGAAAACCAGGCCGAGGGACCAGGCCCCAGGCCTGAAAACCAGGCCGAGGGACCAGGCCCCAGGCCTAAAACCAGGCCGAGGGACCAGGCCCCAGGCCTGAAAACCAGGCCGAGGGACCAGGCCCCAGGCCTGAAAACCAGGCCGAGGGACCAGGCCCCAGGCCTGAAAACCAGGCTGAGGGACCAGGCCCAAAAACCAGACCAAGGGTCCAGACACAGACCTACAAAAGAAATCAAAGGACAAAACACAGACCTGAAGAATCAGACCAAGTGACTAGACCCAGACCTAAAAACCAGACCAAGTGACCAGACCCAGACTAGAAAACCAAACCAAGTAACCAGACACAGACCAGAAAACTAGGTTGAAGGACCAGACCTGAAAACCAGACCAAGTGACCAGACCTAGACCTGAAAACCAGACCAAGGGACCAGACCCAGACCTGAAAACCAGACCAAGGGACCAGACTTAGACCGGAAAACCAGACCAAGTGACCAGACCTAGACCTGAAAACCAGACCAAGGAACCAGACCCAGACATACAAACCTGTTCAAGGGATGAAACACAGACCTGAAAACCAGACGGAGTCACCAGACATAGACTTATAAACTAGACCAAGGGACCAAACACAAGCCTGAAAACCAGACAGAGGGACTTAACACAGCCTTGAAAACCAGACAAGTTCCAACCACCATTTCTACAGAATGTTACACTTTAACTTGAGCCTGTAGGTGTAAGGCAACTCCGACAGTTCCTATTTAAAGTCATGTCGAAAAATACTGCCGGTAATGTTTACCTAGTAGACGATGTGAAAGCAGAAATACGTAAGAGGAAAAGAATTACAAGTTCCACAGCTCAGAGAAAAGTCCTGATCTTTGCGTTACACAGTTTCATGTTCAAGTCAAACAAGGCAGAGAATATTAGCACACTACAGCAATCCACCCAGCTCAGTCATCTACAGTTATTGTAAGAACTCACAAGCCGCTCTCACTTCCCTTCTCTCTTTGGTCTCTGTTTCCGCTGTGCCCCCACCTCCTCCCACCAACCCAGCCCAGACACTGTGTACTACACCCCCCCTTCTCTGGCTGACCTCACACTTCCTGGCGTGACTACCAGCTGTGCCCGGCAAAATGCCGCTTCCTGTCACTAGTACTCACGGGGAGACAATTCAGACTCTCACTTCCTGAAACCTTTGCAGCTCCTTTCTTGGTGTTTATTAACATAAACATGCAATGTAAACTCGAGTAATCTTGCTGGTAGAGTAAAGGTTACACAGTAGGTGACAGAGTTAGGCCTACTGGTGGGCCTGTGGCGGTGTTTCCTAGAAATACATGACATTGAACTGATTCAAAAACTGACATGAAATTCTGCCCTCGGGACACCTCACGTGCTAACAGCAGACAGGTGACGGAAAGAAGAAAAATACTTCTAAGTATGTTGACGTCATCAGCTAACTACACAAATAGTATGCTACACATACAGAAAACTAGAAGTACTAAAGGCTGCTGTGGGATCTTGTCCTATGTCTGCAATCAGGAGATCACTATACATTATAAACCGATCAGCCACAACTTTATGTCCGCTGACAGTTAAAGTGAATAACACCGATTATCTCGTTACAACGCCATGGGATATATTAGGAAGCAAGTAAACATGTCCCTAAAGTTGATGTGTTGAAACCAGAAAAATGGGCATCGCAGTTTATTTATGGGGCTGCGTAGCCACAAAAAGGTCAGGGTGCCCATGCTGACCTGTGTCCACAGCCAACAGTGCCTAGAACGGGCACATGAGCATCAGTACTGGACAAAAAAGCAATCGAAGAAGGTGGCCTGGTCTGATTAATCACATTTTCTTTTACATCATGTGGATGGCTGGGTGTGTGTGCGTCGCTTACCTGGGGAAAAGATGGCACCAGGATGCAGTATGTGAAGAAAGTAAGCCGGCGAAGGCAGTGTAATGCTTTGGGCAATGTTGTCTTGGGTCCTGCCATTCATGTGAATGTTACTTGGCACATACCACCTACCAACGTTGGTGCTGACCAAGTACACCCCTTCATGGAAATCGTATTCCCTGATGGCAGTGGCCCTTTCCAGCAGGATAATGCATGGGACACACAGAAGAAATTGTTTAAGAATGGTTTGAGGACTACAACGACGAGTTTGAGGTACTGACTTAGCAAATTCTCCAAATCTCAATCCAATTGAGCATCTGTGGGATGTGCTGGAAAAACAAGCATTTTATAGGACTTAAAGTGGTTCTTCAACCCCACCTCAAAAAATAAAAAAGTCAGCAGCTACAAATACTGTAGCTGCTGACTTTTAATAAAAGGACACTTACCTGTCAAAGCATCCAGCGCTGTCCTCACCTGGGCCAGTTCTTCGAGTCCCTGGTGTTGCCATGCTAACTGTGGGAATCTGGCTTTGACTCCTTGTAGCCTCAAGCTGGATTCCCACAGCAAATGCGGGGGCCACACTGTGCTGTGTAAATAATCCCACAGCATTCTGGGACCTGTAATGTGTCTTAAGAGGCTGCGGGCAGAGAGGGAGGGTGGTGAACTTCCGCTCAGATCACCTAGGCGATCAGAGTGGAAGTGGGAGTGGGTACCTGTCAAAAGCAGGTACTTGGTCTCCCCCCAGAAAGAAAACTAGACAAAAATTTAAGCGGAAGGGGGGGGGGGAGCAGAAAAGCGGAACTTCCCCTTTTGGGTTAAGTTCCGCTTTAATGTTCTGCTACTAATGGCTTGGTGCCAGATACCACTGGCACTGCCTAAAAAAAAAGAAATAATGTAAAACAAAATCATGTGCATTTAAAATAAGGCCCCTTTCAAAACGGGGCAGACTTGGTTTTCAGACTTTTGGCTAATCAGAGCAGATCGGGTGGATGACAGGTCCATGTCTGCTCAGTTTCTGCAGAGCAGATATGGACAGAGCCGCTCTATGGGCGTCAGGAGTCGGTTTGTACCAGACTGCCATCCAAACCACTTAGACAAAGGAGGACAGATGCCCTTCTGTTTTTTTTCTAGCGGACCAGATCGGGTTGGAGGTAGGCAGGTGCAATAGAAGTCTGTTTACACCCACCAGTCCACAGGGACAAAGGGACCATCCGACAGCCGGACCTAGTCAGAACAGTTGTGTGAATGAGGGCTGAAGGTCCAAGGGAGAGTTGATAGTTCTGGTGTGTGAAGGGGAAGTATACTCCATATTTCAGAGTGTCCACACAACAGCCCTGCATTGCTGGTTTACTTTATTGGGAGCATTTGTTATCATCCATGTGAGTGTATTTTACTGTTTTTACTTAACACAGGGAACACTATGGTTGTTTCTGTTTACTTACTAAACATGGAGAGCACTATGGTTGTTTGTTTCCTTTTGAGCTGGATATGGGATATATCTCTACTGGCTGAACTAGCTAGTTGGTGCATGAGGCTGACCTTTGTAAGAGAATTGATCCAGGCAGATTTGGTGGAGCATGGATACTTACTGGAGTTCTGACGTTCATACATATTTGACTTTTGTAGCTGAGGTCTATAATGGAGGTGAGCAGACACCTTGGATGGGGCGGTGGAGGCTTTTCCCTGGGATCACACCTGCTCTTGCACTCTTAAAGTGGATGTAAACCCAATGTCATCCTTTCTAAACTACTGCCATAGGGGTTATCTATAAGGATATACATGCCTCCTGCATGTATCTTTACCTGTCAAATGTCTCCCCTCTGTTGTCTGGAGCTCGTGGGTGGAGTCATGATGTCAGTCGCCCACCTCTACACTCCCCTTGTCAATATGCATTTTCTCCTGTGTATTTCTTACACTGAACTTCTGCTACGATTTCCAACATCCAGTGAAAAGACAGGAAAGTAACCACATGACTTCAGCATGCCCAATTATGCTGAGGTGTGGAACATCCAATCCTGGCAGAGCAGCAGAAGAAAGGAGTGGGAGGGAATAAAAAAAATAATGCATGTCTCTTAGGCTAGTGCACGAGATATATAAATCACCTGTCACTCACAGCAAGGGGGAGGATTTGACAAACTTTTTCTCTGTTTGTCAAGATTTATCTCATTGAACAATAAAAGAGGATTGCTCAGAGCTGGATTAACTCTTTGTGGCAAGACTTGGCTCAAATGATAGGAAATCTTATACTCTACATTATGACAAAAAAAAAAAGTGGTTGTAAACCCTCAAATACAAGTTTATCTTTTCAGAAAATACATAACACAGGCAGCTGATCGCTGCCTGTGAAAGTGCACTTACTTTTTTACTTTTGATAAGAATCTTGTTTGTATAGTCCATGACGTCATGCGCGATTGCGCAGTATGGACTTGCTAGAGCAGCATGTATACAATGCCGTTTGTATTATTCCAGCTTGCATAGAAGGTGCTGTGCGTGACATTCTCCTCTGAACGGCACAGAGGAGAAGTCTCGCGATGCACAAATCATTCTCCTCTTCCTTGTGACTGAACAAGACTTCACACGCTACGGCGCATGCGCGAGATTTCGGCAGGGCTACGAAGTAAGGGCGGAAATGACGTCCGCATCGACGTCCGCATCAGTAGTTACAATGGCGCAGGCGATACCCGGAAGATAGTCAAAATTCAAACTCCTCAAAAAGGTACTTAGACCGCTCGTTTTGCAATTAGTAACATATATCATGCTTGGGTATGTTAAGAAACATACAAATAGTTTAAAAATATATTTCTTTTGGCGGGGTTTACTTCCTCTTTAAGATCTGCATGTTAAATGGACTAAGTGCTGCTTTCC
This sequence comes from Lithobates sylvaticus, assembly GCA_028564925.1. NCBI lineage: Eukaryota > Metazoa > Chordata > Amphibia > Anura > Ranidae > Lithobates > Lithobates sylvaticus. The sequence goes on along the minus strand of CM053037.1, from coordinate 59,556,593 downwards.
CATAGGGTGGTACACATATAATAAAATATGTGAACACAGATGAAAGACAGGAACTGAGGTTTCTAATGTTGAATTAATTTATCGTTTTATTGGTTTGAATGCACAGGATTTCGTTTTACATATAAATTTTTATATAGTATATATTCCGCAGCACATTTTTTAATACCGATGGGGTGATTTTGCAGCTTGTGCGTGCAGCTGGTGAATAGAGACTGTTGCACAAAATATTTGATTTAAATTATAGTGGCGTCCATGCCTCGGAGGTTTGGGGCTGGTTTCATGAAAAAAGGACCTACTAAATATTAGGTGGGTAGTCATAAGTTTATGGCTGATCGTTGTAGACATCCAGCACTGCGCGTTCCTGTCCTATAATCTGCCCTCGGAAGGCCGCTGTACATTATATAGACAGCATTTTGTGATCCTGTCCTGACAGCCCTCCACCCATTTTTTGGAAAGCAGCAATGACTCAGGGAACGTGTAGTAAGCAGGTCCTTGTCCGCTGTCCTGGCCCACACACGCTCACACACCAGGACACAGAAAACACAAGAGAAAATTTCCATGTTCGCCACATGTGTGGGGTTTTACTACAAGGACTGTGACTCTATATTTAGGTATAAACACGAACCACACTCCAAAAACAGATCCTTGTGCTTCCAATTAACACTTCCAGAGGGAAGAAGATGTACACTGTAACTCATTCTGTGCCGCTAGGGCCAGAGACCAGTCAGCAGAGACGTCTCTCCGTCACCACCCGCTATGAAAACACATTCCTTTTGGCCAGTAGTACATAACAGACATTCCCAAATTTGTCTTCCAGTATTGCCAACAGCTATCGAAGCTGCCACTGTTTAAAAAGGGACAATTTCAACCAACAATAATGCAGAAATTAAAAAACCTCCAGACCAATAGAAAAAAGAAAATATCGGTTTTAAAATGTGAAAGCTGAACTTTAAGCACAAAAAAAAAAGTTCCTCAATAGCTACAAATATAAACCTACTTTATGTGCACCAAATGTCTTTATAAAATTAGCATTGACATCATCACTGCGCTGCACAAAGCCAGAGCAGAGCTGTGGGAGGGGCCCAGTATATCTCACCCACTACAGGCTGCCTGCAGAACTACAGGAGTGGGCGGAGACAAGACCAGTCACCTTGCACAAGGAGTGACGGCAGCAGTGATAGGTCTTTATTACAGGAAGCTCCTGCACAGAGGCAAAGTTTCACACTGCATTACTGCACAGATCTGGAAGAAACACACAAAGCTCAAGATTCAAGTAAAAAAACACACATGCCACTTGTATTTAGACAATATTTGCTTAAGGCGCCTTTCACACTTGTGCGACTACAAAGACACACAATTTTGCAGCGATTTCAAGGAATGCCTGTGTAAGTGGCATAAAAAAAGTAGTGCAGGGACTACTTTGAAGTCGGAACGACTTGAAGTCATACTAATATGAATGGCTGTCATTGGAAATCATGGGGGAACGACTTGTCATGCTACTTTGCAGTCCCAAATCGTGGGACAAGTCGTATAAGTGTGAAAGGGGTCTAACCTGGGGTTCAGCAAAAATCGCGGTAAAATTGCGCGACTTTGAAGTTGCATAAGTGTGAAAGGGGCCTTAGACTTGGCTCACGCTTGTACGACAAACGCTCCGACTTTGGGAGCTCATGTCGCATGACAAGTGAAAATCAATGTTTCCCTATGAGAGCCATCTTGCTGGTCTGACACAAGTCGGTCCGACTTTGAAAATGCACTACTTTGGTCCTACTTCAGCCTATTGAATATCATTGAAGTCGGATAAAAGTAGGATCCTTGTCCTAACCATCCAACTTGTGACATCCGACATGGCGATTACAGCAGCAGTAAAAAGGAATATGTCACACTGGGATTGTTTTGATTGGTCAAAGGAAAAGTCGGACTATCTCAAAGTCTGAGCAAAATCTTATCTTGTTCATTCAAGTCGGATAGAAGTAAGACCCATGTAGGACCCATGTAGGACCCATGTAGGACCCATGTAGGACCCATGTAGTGGGGCAAAGTAGGATGACGACAGTCGTACATCAGTCGTGTAGTACCAGTGTGAACCCAGCCTCAGAGCATATAACCAATCATCACTTTTAAACAGGAAAGGAGCTAAAATTCAGTGCACTAACTGATACACAAATGTTTGTGGGCTTATTTATAAAGAAGAGCAGATATTTCTATCCACTCTCCATTATGAACCAATGTAGCCACACATACGGTTGTCTCAGACTACTAAAACAGTTATATACACACACACACACACCAGCCATCTGTTCAATTGCTTGGTAACACAAATTGCTTATCAGCCAATCACATGGCAGCAACTCAATGCATTTAGGCATCTAGACCTGGTGAATACGGCTTGCTAAAGTTCAAACTGAGCATCAGAATGGGAAAGAAAGAGGATTTAAGTGGCTTTGAACGTGGCATGGTTGTTGGTGCCAGACGGACTGGTTTGAGTATTTCAAAAACTGCTGATCTACTGGGATTTTAACACACAACCATCTCTAGGGTTTACAGAGAATGGTCCAAAAAAGAGAAAATATCCAGTGAGCGGCAGGTGTGTGGGCGAAAATGCCATGTTGATGTCAGAGGAGAATAGGCAGACTGGTTCAGGATGATAGAAAGGCAACAGTAATTCAAATAACCCCTCGTTACAACCAAGGTATGCAGAATACATCTCTGAACACACAACACTTCGGACCTTGAAGCAGAAGGGCTACAGCAGCAGAAGACCACCGGGTGCCACTCCTGTCAGCTAAGAACAGGAAACGGAGGCTACAATTCGCACAGACTCACTAAAATAGGACAATAGAAGATTGGAAAAATTTTGCCTGGTCTGATGAGTCCCGATTTCAGCTGCGACATTCAGATGGTAGGGTCAGGATTTGAACATGAAAGTATGGATCCATCCTGCCTTGTACCAACGGTTCAGACTGGTGGTGTAATGGTGTGGGGGATATTTTATTGGCACACTTTGGGTCCGTAGTACCAATTGAGCATCATTTAAATGCCCCAGCCTATCCGAGTATTGTATGTCCATCCATTTATGACTACAGTGTACCCATCTTCTGATGCTACTTCCAGCAGGATAAAGCTATCATGTCACAGAGCTCAAATCATCTCACCACTGGTTTCTTGAACATGACAATGAGTTCACTGTACTCCAATGGCCTCCACACTCACCAGATCTCAATCCAATAGAGCATCTTTGGGATGTGGTGGAACGGGACATACGCATCATGGATGTGTAGCCGAAAAATCTGCAGCAACTGCGTGATGCTATTATGTCTATATGGACCAAAATCTGAGGAATGTTTCCAACACTTTGTTGAATCTATGGCCACTAAGAATTAAGGCAGTTCTGAAGGCAAAAGGGGGTTCAACAATATTAGCAAGGTGTACCTAAAAAAGTACAAGTGTATATTTTCCCCTTCCATCACTACCACAGCAGCCGTATATACAGCTTCCCTTCCCCATGGTAACCATATATAAAATGCACTACTGCAGACAAACATGCAGCTACCCCCCATCTGCCCCCTAAAACAGCCCAATATACTGTACAACACACACACTTGGCACAGGAGAAGGCTGGTTCCACTTCTGTGAAGTGGCCTTCACTCCAGAAATTTTATTTTCCTCCCTGAACCCCCCCCCCCTTCTCTTTTTATTTGTAGCCCTCTCTCCACCGTTCTTGTCCTAGACGAGAAACAAGATTGACTTCTCCCTGCCCCTGAAGCCTTCTGGGACATCTTTGTTACCCAATTATCCCTGGAGAAGCAGGAGCAGAGACCCACATGGGCCAGTAGAGCGAGCTAGTGGCATATCATCAGGGGCTGGTTGTCTGAACCCAGAAGAGACAGCCAGCTCCTGATGATATCAGCGAAGAAGGCGGTGTGGGCTGGGCTGCAGTAGTGGATCACAGCAGGATAGCGCTAGATACACTAGGCAGGTGAGTATGTGGATCAAGGACAAGGCTGCATGACAGGAAAGAGGGGGGTAGGAAAATAGAAAAACAGATGAAGAGTGAAGTTCCTCTTTAACAGTACATGGAATATGAGCTTCTGGTTAACATGTCTGAATGGGGCAGCTTTGAGATTGATTATGCCTTTGCCTAACTACTCTAAGGCTAGCCATACACCCAGATTTCTCCATCCACGCTAAACAGCATGCATGACGGAATTTCCCGTGCCAGCTACTGTATTCTGGCCGCCAGCATCTACACTGTCAGATCTCAGAACAGTGACCTTATCCGATTAGATTCTGTTACTTTTCAGCAACTTTCTGCCTGGCTCCTCTGGTCAAACGTTGATTGAAAGATCGTCTTTTGTCAGCCAAGTGTTGCCAACAGCACCACCCCAGCTCAAATTCTGGCTGTAATTCCAACCATGTATAGTAGGCTTTAGGCAAGGGGTCATCATTATTCCATACTGCATTCTTGCTGGCCAAGTACCCAAATGCCCTACCATAGTAATGCCAAAGAGCAGGGTGAATTGGTCACCAAAGGACTTTCTCCAGTTGCCATTGTGATGGATTGATCCAACCTGCCATACGCATTACATGTTCCACAGAATAAGTTGTTCTAAAGTTCACTAAACCTATGGTATTTTATGGGAAGTTAGATGAAAATCTTACTAAAAGAAAAGTTCTACAAAAGAACTGTAAACCAATATAACATCACTTTAGATCCTCCAATGATTCAGCAAGGAGGTCATGGAAGATTAGCAATAATAACCACAACAATTTAGATGCCACGATTACCTGAACTTGATTCCTTCTCCCACTAACTTCTTATATTTCTTGAGAATTTCAGTGACAAGATCTCCTAGGCACAGTTTATGCCTTTGTCCCTCTTTCAACCAAGTCCCAGCTGTATTCTCCATAATGTAAATAAATCAATCAAACTTCTGCCAAAGAGTAAGCCCGGCTCATAATGGGAACTCAAGGGATCTTACCACTGGAAACCCAGATAGAGATTGGGCTCAGGTAAGCATAAGGGGGGCTAGAGGGGGATCCTCTGCAACAAAAGATTTTTTCACTTTAAGTGGTGGTAAAGGAAGAAGGTTTTTTTATCCTAATGCATTCTAATGCCCCGTAAACAAGATCGGATTTTCCGCCAACAAATGTTGGATGTGAGCTTGCTGGCGGAAAATCCGACCGTGTGTATGCTCCATCAAAACATTTGTTGTCGGACTTTCCGCCAACAAGCGTTGGCTAGCAGGTTCTCAAATTTTCCACAAACAAATTTTTGCTGTCGGACTTTCCGATCGTGTATACACAAGTCCGTCGCACAAAAGTCCACGCATGCTCGGAATCAAGTACGAGCCGGAAGCGCTCGGTCTTGTAAAACTTGCGTTCGTAATGGAGATATCACGTACGTCTTGTACGTCACTACGTTCGTTATTGTTGGCCAACATTTGTGTGACTGTGTGTATGCAAGACAAGTTGGAGTCAACACCCTTCAAACAAAAATCCACGGTTTTGTTGTTGGAAAGTCCGATTGTGTGTACGGGGCATAACTCTTTCCATTTGTGGATGATGGATTGAACAGTGCTCCGTGAGATGTTCAAAGCTTGGGTTTTTTATTTTTATTTTTTTTTATTATAACCTAACCCTGCTTTAAACTTCTCCACAACTTTATACCTGACCTGTCTGTTGTGTTCCTTGGCCTTCACGATGCGATTTGTTCACTAAGGTTCTCTAATGCCCCGTCGGATTTTTTCAGACGGATTTTGTCCGACACTGGTGTTGCATACACACAGTCGGACATAGTTGTCGGAAAATCCGATCATCCTGGACGTGGTGACGTTCATTGCGTACGACGGGACTACGTAGAGGCTAGTAGCCAATAGCTTTGGTCTTGTAATGTGATCTGAGCATGCATGGCACTTCGGAATTCGCTACACACGATCAGAAAAAGTCCGATAGGACTTCGTTGTCGGAAAATTTGAGAGCAGGATCTCAAACTTTTTCCATCGGAAATTCCGACGGAAAAAGTCCGATGGAGCACACACATGGTCGGAATTTCCGACAACATGGTCCGATAGGACATTTTCCGTCGGAAAATCCGACCGTGTGTATGGGGCATAACAAACCTCTGAGTGCTTCACAGAACGTGCAACTGCACAGTCTATTTGCCTTTAGTAAATCAAGCCCTATGGCTTCTATGGATCAGGCCTTGGGGACCAAAGCAACAGTATAATTAATCAGGTAATAGAAACACGGTCGGAATTTCCGATGGAAACAGTCTGATGGGAGCTTTTCATCGGATTTTCCGACCGTGTGTATACCCATCGGTCTTTTTCTGTCGGAATTTCCGACGGACTTTGAATTGAGAACCTGTTCAGACGGAAAACCTTTCTATCAGATTTTCCGATCGTGTGTATGCAATTCCGACACGCAAAATTCCGACGCATGCTCGGAAACAATTCGACGCATGCTCGGAAGCATTAAACTTCCCTTTTATAGTGCTGTCGAACGTGTTTTATGCCGCTGTGTTACAGACCGTCAGAATTTGGTGTGACCGTGTGTAGGCAAGACAGTTTGAGCGAAATTCTGTCGGAATTCCGACGGGAAAACCATCAGAGCTTTTTCCGACGAGAATTCCGACCGTGTGTACGCGGCATTACACTTCCTAGACTGGACCGACTCTTGAATGCTACATGCCCCTGAATTACTGCTATTAAAATAAATGATGCAAAAAAACCCTTACCGTATTAATTAGAAGATGTCAATTACGCTGATCACATTCACGTGTAAAACATATCTAAAATACTTCAGAAAAAAAAATGTTGTGTTGCAGTAAGACGAACGAGAGAATGGTTAATTTTAAGTCATCATTGCTTAGCAGCGGTTTAAGGAGAAGAGAGGAAAGCCCAAACATAGGTCTGTTTTGGACAAAATTAAAAATGAATAGAGTAGAAGATGAATCACAATAAGCCTTAATTTCAGGTCTATATCGTGCGTCACTCACAAGGCAATCAGAATTCTGACAAGCACTTCTTGCCGGGGATTGAAAGCATCTTGAATGCAAGGAAAAACCACTTCACGTGTCATTTTTAGAAAACAAACCTGAAGAACCCATGTGGAAGTGGACACGCTGTAATATACAGGTATGCAATTTGTTATGATGAGTGCTCAGGGTTTACAGCCCTCCAGAGTTGGAAAATAATAGAATGGAAAGTGCAGAGCGGAGAATGACAGCCAATCAGTCTTCAACAGCACAGAGTTCTGAGGGGTTATCAGTTACCAGGGTGTACTCGACATTATTAGATTAAGGGCTCATGCACATGGGTGTACCGGGCCAAATAACGTAAAATACGTTCCGTGCACAAAGCTCATGATTTCACATTCATGAACCTTTAGACCCCTTTCACACTGGGGCTGCGGCCGTGTAGCGCCACTCGTTTTAGTGGCACTATAGCCCTGTGTAAAGCAGAACTTCACTCAAAGGGGGAAGTTCCACTTGTTTGCATCGCCACTCCAGGGGGGGGGGGGGGGGGGGTTGTTGAGCAGGTACTGGATTTTGACAGGTACCTGCTCCCACTTCCGTTTCGTGGTGATTCAAGTGGAAGTTGGGCCCGCACCTCCAGCACCGGCAGCCTTCTGGGACCTGTGATGTGTCCCTGTGTCCCAGAAAACTGTGGGGCCATTCACCAAGCACAGTGTGGCTCACGCATGCGCAGTGGGAAACCAGCTGTGAAGTTTAGATGCCGGCGCCTGGACCCGAAGCCGATTGAAGAATCTAGGAGTAGATTTAAATCTGCATTAAAATATTTATATTTATATATATATATATATATATATATATATATATATATAAGATATATATATATATATATATATATATATATATATATATATATATATATATATATAAAGTCCACCCTAACACTAAAATTTCTACATCTACAGACACCCACGATCTAACACTAAGCTATCTAACCCTGTAAAGCAGGGGTCCTCAACCCTGTCCTCAGGACCCACTAACAGGCCAGGTTTGCAAGATAACTGAAATACATCACAGGTGATATCAATTTCTGCTCAGTGATTGCAGTATTCTAGTCTGCATAGTATTCTAATACATTAAACCTGGCCTGTTAGTGGGCCCTGAGGATTGAGGACTGCTGTAAAGATGAAGATACAAGTCTGGGGGTGGGAACAGACTTTGGATGCATGGCTCCAAATGACTCCCACTAATCTCAAAGCAGTATGGTCATAGTCCCGGACAATTGACAATCAAAAGGATAGTTTTCAGATTCATGCTGCATCTGTACCCTGCCGACTCTAAAACCTGAGAACTGAGCGATTAAACACCGCCGATCGCTCAGTACTCTTCTCCTTTAACCACTTGAAGACCAGGCCTGGCACTGTTTAAATCAGTATTTAATAGAAAATTACTTAGTACCCCCAAACATATACACACATACATTATAATATTATATCTAAAAAAAAAAAAACATTTTTATATAATATATATATATATATATATATATATATATATATATTATATAAAAAATGTTTTTTTTTTTTTTAGCAGAGACCCTAGGACAGTGATGGCGAACCTTTTTGAGCCTGAGTGCCCAAACTGAAATAAATACATTGGTTTTGTGTTGCAAAGTGCCAACACGGCAATTCACGAGAGAGGGGGGGCTGAGCGAAAGAGAGGAGTTGTGAGAGGGGGGGGGGCTGTGAGAGGGAGAGGGGAGGGAGAGGGGGAGAGGGAGGGGACAGCAAGAGTGAGGGGTGTGAGTGATGCTGAGAGGGAGGGGGGCTGAGAGAGAGGGGTGTGAGAGATATGCTGAAAGAGGGAGGGAGAGGGGCTGAGAGGGAGAGGGGACAGAGACAGAGAGAGGGAGAGGGGACAGAGAGAGAGGGAGAGGGGTGTGAGAGAGATGCTGAGAGAGAGGGGCAACAGAGAGAGTGGGAGGGGACAGAGAGAGAGAGAGAGGGTGTGAGAGAGATGCTGAGGGAGAGGGGCTGAGAGAGAGGGAGAGGGGTGAGAGAGAGAGAGGGGTGTGAGAGAGATGCTGAGAGAAAGGGGCAACAGAGAGAGGGGGAGGGGACAGAGAGAGAGAGCGGGGTGTGAGAGAGATGCTGAGGGAGAGGGGCTGAGAGAGAGGGAGAGGGGACAGACAGAGAGGGAGAGGGGTGTGAGAGAGATGCTGAGAGAAAGGGGCAACAGAGAGAGGGGGAGGGGAGAGAGAGAGAGAGGGGTGTGAGAGAGATGCTGAGGGAGAGGGGCTGAGAGAGAGGGGACAGAGAGAGAGAGAGGGGACAGAGAGAGAGAGAGAGGGGTGTGAGAGAGATGCTGAGAGAGAGGGGCAACAGAGAGAGGGAGAGGGGACAGAGAGAGAAAGGGGTGAGAGAGAGATGCTGAGAGAGAGAGAGAGGGGCTGAGAGAGGGAGAGGGGCTGAGAGAGAGGGGTGTGAGAGAAATGCTGAGAGAGGGGAGGAACAGAGAGGGGGGGCTGAAAAAGAGGGAGGGGGGCTGAGAGGAGAGAGAGACCCTCTAGCTCTGTCCTGGACCCTCTCGTGTGCCCACAGAGATGGCTCTGCGTGCCAGCTGTGGCACACGTTCCATAGGTTCGCCATCACTGCCCTAGGAAATAAAATTGTGGTTTATGGCAATGTGTTATAATCACACAGTATTTGCGCAGCGATTTTTCCAAACGCAATATTTTTTTATAAAAAATAAATTTTTATAAAATTAAAAAAAACAAAACAATATATAACCCAATTTTTTTGTATATGAAAGATGATGTTACACTGAGTAAATAGATACCCAACATGTCACGCTTTAAAATTTTGCACGCTCGTGGAATGGTGGTACTTAAAAATCTCCATAGACAAAGATTTAAAGCCTTTACAGGTTACCTGTTTAGAGTTACAGAGGAGATTATTGCTCTCACTCTAACGTTCATGGCGATGCCTCACATGTGTGGTGCGAACACCATTTACACTTGTGTGCGTGACTTAAGTAGGCGTTCACTTCTGGCGCAAGCACGGAGGGATGGGGCGCTTTACTTTTTTTTTTTTATCACTTTTATTCCTATTACAAGGAATGTAAACATCCCTTATAATAGAAATAAGGAGGATAGGTCCTCTTTATGGAGAGATCTGGGGTCAAAAAGACCCCAAATCTCTCCTTTACCTTTAAAAGCACGAGCGCAAAAAAAGAAAAGTGATATTTTACTTAAATAAATAAATGTTTACTTCCACCCCGGACCGGAAGTGAGGTCATTAGGTCGCTCCAGTGCTCCGAAGCCATAGAGGGGATCAAAGATGATCTAGTCTTTTATCACCTCTGTGACCAGCCGGCCGCACCGTCGGATCGTTTCTCAGACGAGCCAGCAGAAACAGTAAGCCTGAGAAACACCAGCAAGGCATTCCCTGAACTGACAAATCAGATCATGCAAAGAGGTTATGTGTGCTGGGTTCTAGAAGGCATTTTATGGCCAAAAAAATTATAGACAAATTGGCCAGGGATGAATGTTTTAAGTCACTTGCTACCATTTAAGGCACATGCCAAGGGTGTCACTCTCTCTACCGTTTTAGTCCATACAAGTCTTTCTCAGCCAGGGTTCCATGGAGCCCTAGGGTCTCACGAGAAATGGGGTCTCACTGCTAGGGGGTTTCTTGAGCAATTACTGTCTCTCAGATATGCAGTCACTGACCTGATCTTTTTAAGCTATCTGTAGAGAGCGCATTCTTCCCAGTGACCACTAATATAAGAAGTTCCTTCATCAGTGACCACCAATGTAAGACCCCAATTACAGAAAATTCTGCATAAAAGCAGAATGCCAAGATTTGCAAATCTCATAAACCCATATTTTATTTCACAATAGAAAACATATATATTTATTAAACTGAGAAAATATACAATTTGAAAGAAAAAAATTAGGTAATTCTGAACTGGATGGCAGCAACACATCTCAAAAAACAGTCTAGCATCCTATCTTTTAACAACATTCTCAAATTGTCTGGAAACTGAGGAGACCACTTTTGGGAGAGGAATGTTGTTGCATTTCTGCCTGATGAAGGATTCTAAAGCTGGCCATACACCTATAGATTATCTGAAGATTTTCTATGGTTAGATGGAAAAAGTGGGAGATTCCTCCATCCACACAGTTTAGCGAACATGGAGAAATCTGTTGCACTTTTTCCATCTAACCATATAGATTATCTGCAGATTTTCTATAGGTGTATGGCCAGCTTAACTGCTCAACAGCAGTGTTAATTTCGTCAACGAAAAAATTTTAGTCAACTAAAGTATTACTATTTTAGTTAACTAAAATACAACTAAACCTAAAATGGCATTTTGGCCAAAAGACTGGACTAACACTAAATCAAAATTAACACTGCTCAACAGTGCTGGGTCGTCTTTGTCATATTTTTCATTTTGAGATGCTCAAAATATTTTCAGTTGGCGAAAGGTCTGGACTGCAGGCAGGCCAGTTAAACACCGGGATTTCCAAGGAGCCATGCTGCTGTCATAGATACAGTATGCGGTTTAGCATTGTTCTGCTGAAATATACAAGGCCGTGCCTGAAAATGATGTTGTCTGGATGGGAGCATATGCTGCTCTAAAACCTGGATATATTTTTCAGCATTAATGGTGCCTTTCCAGATGTGCAAGCTGCCCATTCCTTATAAACATTAATACACCCTTTATCATCAGAGATGCAGGCTTATGAACGGAGCGCTGATAAAAAGCCAGAAGGTCCCTCTCCTCTTTAGTCTGAAGGATGCAGCACATTTATATTTCAAGCGTAAAAGGTCATTCTATACACCAGAAAATACGGTACTGACCTGTTGTCAATTAATCTAAATTAGTTGTAAAATAATTTTTTTCAGCTTTTCCTCGTTAGTACTGCTTACTTTCCCAACCATTTTTTAAAAGGTGTTGCTGCCATCAATTTCAAAATGACCTTAAAGTGGAAGTAAACCCCCCTATCGTTTTCAGCCAAGGAAGCTCCCTTCCCACCAACGACCAATGAAAGAAGCTCCCTTCCCACCGACCACCATTGAAAGAAGCTCCCTTCCCACCGACCACCAATGAAAGAAGCTCCCTTCCCACCGACCACCAATGAAAGAAGCTCCCTTCCCACCGACCACCAATGAAAGAAGCTCCCTTCCCACCGACCACCAATGAAAGAAGCTCCCTTCCCACCGACCGCCAATGAAAGAAGCTCCCTTCCCACCGACCGCCAATGAAAGAAGCTCCCTTCCCAATGACCACCAAGCTAATGTATAGTGAATGGACCTGAAGAGACCTGAAAGTTAATTCAAGGGTTGCGCCATGTCAAAAGGGTTGGGAAAGGCTAGTCTACATGCTTGGGTAATACAGGTGGTTATGCAACAGTTGTCTGGTAAATACTAATTTCCTCCCATGGTTTGATTGTTCTCTGACAACCATCCATCCACCATTCAGGGTCTCAGTTCTCCACCTATACTGTAAATGTATGATTTTGAGGTGCCCCATTTTTACTTGCAGTCCATCTTGCAATGCTTGATACTCATATAAACCACAAGAAGCAACAGATTGACTCATCTCCAGTCTATTCATCTCCATTGTTAGATCCGATTACATTGCAGCACTACACCCAAAACGCAAAAGGAAATCTTGTTATACAGACAACAGATGACCAACATTCAAAAACACCACCTGCAAAGTACTAACCAAATACAGAGTGACAGTAACCATGGCAATGGCAGGACTCCGACATCTCCCTCCGCAGCTCTGGCCCATCTTTATGTGTCAGTTCCAGGCAGCAAAAGCTCCACCCTCCTCTCCGGACTTTGTGCAAAGAGCAAAGATTCCTCTGTTATGACATGAACTCCCCTTGTTCATGAACTGATCAATGGAATAGTACAGTGTAAACAGCGAGGAGCTGCACCTGCGTACAGGTACACCACCTCCTCGTGGGCCTCATGGATTAGCATGTCTGAAAGGGCAGCTGTTGAATGCACTTTCTGCTGAATATGTATGCTACTAGGCTGTCACATTGAGTCACACATCATGGGCCTGACAATTTGGGATCCTAAGCACAAGCTAATATGTAAGAAAAAGCAAAAATCACTCACTTATGTTGCCCTCCAAGCAGACATTAAAAAAGAAAAGAATAATAGAGGAAACAGTACCAGAATCTGTAAGCCAGTAGGGCTCTACACTGCATTAAAATGATGCCCACTTACCACTGAAAGCTTTTTAACAGAAGGAGAGAGCAGAGTGATTACCTTTTTAATGTGCTGCAGCTACTTTGTCCTCCAATCTTAGGCTGGGGCAGGTCCTAGATCAGGCTATATACTCAAGTCACAGTGTAGTTTGTACAAAAGACCAGGATACGAGAAAGAAGGGCGCTTCTAGATAGCCGTATCTGACCAGAGAAAATATCCTCAAAAGGGTGAATATAGTTCTGGCTGATGGACGTCTGTGTAGGGCACTGAGGCAGCACTTCAAGAGTAAAGCAACAACTCAGGATAAAATAGAAGGCGCCTCCAAGTGCAGTAGCATTAAGACTTTTAATTCGCCAAAGGATTAAAAACACTTACTAGAGATAGAAGTTAAAAACTCATCATATGTATGAAAGAGTCCAGCTTGGGGGGGATAGTCCTTGGATGATCAAGTCCACAGTAGGTGTTGTTGATCCCGACTGTCCAGCAGAGGAAAACCGCGTGATCGGAAACCAGGAGAGATGGCTGTGTTGGAGTATACCAGCGATTAGGAAAATCACCCTTACAGTGCTTTCCCTCCAACTGGAACTCCTGCCCTCACCAGCCCTTCCCTCCAACTGGAACTCGCACCGTCACCAGCCCTTCCCTCCAACTGGAACTCCCGCCCTCAGCAGCCTTTCCCTCCAACTGGAACTCCCGGCCTCACCAGCCCTTCCCTCCAACTGGAACTCCCGGCCTCACCGGCCCTTCCCTCCAACTGGAACTCCCGGCCTCACCGGCCCTTCCCTCCAACTGGAACTCCCGGCCTCACCGGCCCTTCCCTCCAACTGGAACTCCCGTCCTCACCGGCCCTTCCCTCCAACTGGAACTCCCGTCCTCACCGGCCCTTCCCTCCAACTGGAACTCCCGTCCTCACCGGCCCTTCCCTCCAACTGGAACTCCCGCCCTCACCGGCCCTTCCCTCCAACTGGAACTCCCGCCCTCACCGGCCCTTCCCTCCAACTGGAACTCCCGCCCTCACCGGCCCTTCCCTCCAACTGGAACTCCCGCCCTCACCGGCCCTTCCCTCCAACTGGAACTCCCGCTCTCACCGGCCCTTCCCTCCAACTGGAACTCCCGCCCTCACCGGCCCTTCCCTCCAACTGGAACTCCCGCCCTCACTGGCCCTTCCCTTCAACTGGAACTCCCGCCCTCACCGGCCCTTCCCTCCAATTGAAACTCCCGCCCTCACCAGCCCTTCCCTCCAACTGGAACTCCCGCCCTCACCGGCCCTTCCAGTCACCTGTACTGCCACGCTCAGTGCTCTTCCCCCACCTGTATTTACACCCTCATGGCTCTTTTCCTAACCAGTACTCTCACCCTCATTGCCCTTCTCCTCACCCATGTCCCACCCTCATCTAGCAACCAATTGGTGAATATACTCTAAATAAGGTGCTAGTAGTGTTTTGCAACTTGAATGTGTATCAGTTCTTGTACACTATTCCAATAGGCAGTAAGAATTTCTGCGCACCCGCCAATTAAAAGGGAACCTGTCATCAGAAAAATATTAGTGATTTGTCTAATAGAATGCACAGTAAAGAGCTCGTATATGCCATTTTTTTTCAAACTTGGACATGTGCGATACGATTATTCTGGTCATTTGACGAAGACATCAACTGATCGGAACCCCATCTGACAATTGAAGGAACTAGCTGATATAGATATATTCTCTCTCACATATATATATCTATATACTGTCATTGAAGCAAGAAACCTGTATTGTGGGGTATTATGGGGGGGGGGTTCAGAGCACTCAACTTGCTAATCCAATCCGGATGAGCATATAAGAAAAAAGTGACAGACCATCAGAACGTCCTTTTCTCACAGATAAAAATACAACAGTAACATCAGCGGGGAAGATGTAACAAAACTAATAAGTTACAAACACATTGGCGCTCACTTAAAAATAGTTGTACAGCCCATGGCAACCAAATCTTATTATGTGTCTGGGGTTAGAAAATGAAAACCAACATCTGATTCCTATGGGCATTATTGCTAGTTTTATACTGGTGACAGAAAATAAGGATAGCAACAGATTTAAAAAAAACAGTATTTACCTAGTACATTTTTAGGCTGGATTCACACCTATGCATTTTTAGTGCATTTTGCAGATTTGCACTATAGAACATGTTCCATAGGAAACCATGTTGAATGGACTGTAGTGCAAATCTGCAAAATGCAAAAAGCACTAAAAATGCATAGGTGTAAATCCAGCCTTACAGAACTATGAGCAAAAATGGCTAAATGCACATTTGTATCAACTGTCAAAATAATCTGTAATTCTGTTTCGCTTGTCTCAAATTTTTTCCTAGCCCTGCCAGACAGCAAAGCCAGGTCCCTGGCCTATAATAATGGATAATAGAGGAGCAGTACACTGATGAGGTCATCCTTCGCTGGTCCTCTCAGCAAGCTCCCTATATTAGACTGACAGCACTGTGCAACGCACTGCTGCCCTTTTTTCTCCCCCAGGGAATTAAAGGAGGCCAATATAAAAACAGACTAAGCTGTGGTTTAAAAACATAAAAGATTATACACCAATTTAAATCAAGGCTTATTTGACAAAACTATAGCTCTGCTTTAATACGACTCTAAATATCAGATCTAAAAAGATGAACGCAAAAGGAGACCATTAGGAGTAGCATTTGCTTAAAGTGACCCTACCACCACAACGTTACAAAAAAAAACACGACATGTAAAATAAGGGGCATTCATACTTACTTTCCGACAGCCGATGTTTTGAAACGCCACTGAAATGCTCCCTGTGACGGGAGGGCACATGGAACCCAGAATCCCTTGGAAAGATTAGGAAACCCATGTTTTCAGCTCCCCATACACCTCTTATGTCTAAGTCACCCTGTGCCATCCTGGTACAGGGTGAGTGAGAAAATATATCTTGGATTACTTAAAATGTAAGCAAGTAATATTTATCCACAGTATCTCCCAGGATATATGTAAAGACTATTCTTAGGTTGTTAATTCTGAACAATACACAATCCTTGAAAGAGCTGATTACATTGACCTGCGGAGACGGACTGTCTGGTCACCTAGGCTGCCTTAAGTGATGTGTTAATTAACATGTTAATTATGTAATTGTATTTTAAGTTGTTGCTATAGGGAAAGGGGGAGTATCCATGAGCAGCCCTACCTCATTATCTAACCCCTTGTGTTAAAAGTGTATAAAAAGGCTGTATTCTGTCCAATAAATCATTCAAGATTCTACAAGCTATTTTCGGCTAGACTTGTATTCAATGCAGCTATGATAATATATCTCTCTGATAGTCAGATTGGAGGAAGCAGGAT